>RJWT010002912.1:0-38580 GCA_004365215.1 Cuniculus paca
CATGTTTATAGCAGCACAATTTGTAATAGCCAAATCTTGGAAACAACCCAAATGCCCATCAATTGAGGAATGGATAAAAAAGATGTGGTACTTTTATACAATGGAGTACTATTCAGCTCTGAAGAAGGATCACATTGAGGCTTTTATAGGTAAATGGATGTGACTTGAGACCATACTCATAAGTGAAATAAATCAAACACGTGTAAACACTGCATCATCTCCCTAGTGTAAGAAACTGAAAGACTCAATAAGATCCAAAATTCCCGATAAATATGGAGAAAAGGTTCTGAAGTCCAATGGTGCTTTTATTCTTTGATTTAATTGGTTTAAGTCTCTTTTCTACTATCTGATTGCAATATGTGAGAAGATAGGAACAGCTCTTTTGAAAAACAGGGGACATTACAGTAGCCATTTTTGGTTTCTTGTTGTCCGACTTGAAGGCCTGTAATGCTCTTTTGTTTTATCTGGTTTTATATTACTTCATTTTGTTTGAGTTTATTGTCTTTAAATGTATGAACAACCATTTCGAAGAAAGCAAGAGACACTAGGGTAACCGTTGTTAATCTTCTGTTGTTATGTTTTGAAAACCTGTATTGCTTGCAGTGTTCTGTTCTGAAATGCTATATTGTGTTTGACTCTATTCTGTTTTGTTTTGTTTTGTTCTATTCTCTTCAAAATAAAAAAATAAAATAAAAAGAAACACTACATTTTTGTTTCGACATAGTACACTTATTAACTGGTCATCATTGGTGAAATAAGTTTGGCATGTGTTATTGTCTGACTGCTTTTATTTTCCTCTCATAAGTTTCTAATTGATTCTTTCAGTTATTTTTATAGTTACAATGTTATTTCTAAATAATTATAGTTGTATTTTTCTTTCCAGAACTCGTATTTGTTACAATCTTTTTCATTGATTCAGTCTTCTAAAAAAATGTTAAATATGGGAATAATCAGCCCCTATTTTATTCCTAATTTTAGTGTGAATGTCTCAAATATTGCACCCAAGTATGATCCAGGTACTTCATTTAAGAAAAATATTCCTAATTATATTGAGAAAATATATTCCTGTTTTCTTCATGATACTTTCTTTCAATCATGTTAAGGTATTTAAATTTATAATAGGTTTACTGGTGTAGTTTAGGTTGGGAGTGTGAGACCCTGTCTCAAAATTACAACAAAAGTCAGAAAGGGCTGAACACGCTTAGCTTGTGTGAGCCCTGAGTACTATTTTCAGTAATACAGAAAAAAGAGGTGATTGGGCCTATATTTTTTCAACTAAATAAAATAATGAATGACATTATCGATTAAATAAATAAGTAATATCAGCTCTCCTTGAAATTCTGAAATAGTTGGTTTAGGTGTAATATCCTTTCACTATCTGCTTATTTTTAAAATTCAATGGTTTAGATGAAAGGGTTAACTTATACATTAATAATTAAATTCATCATTCTTATGTAATTTTGTTGATGTCTTAGTATTATGTTTGTTTAATATACTTAATTTAGAAACTTTCATAAAGGATACAATGTAATTTTAGTTTTATTAGGATATAAGTTATTGTCTTCACACAGTCTTCTTTTGAGCAAATGATTTTTATAACAATTTTTGTTCCTTAGGAATGCTCTATGGAGGTCTATTTTCTGAGAAATTCTAGATAAAGTAAAAGCTAAATAAATATTTCCATCAAACACACACAGCTAGTGTAAATTGTAATGCTCTGAATTTTTATATTTTCCTCCAGGGAACTTACAAATTTTGAAGTGTGACAACTTTATTTATCTCAGAAACAAGCCCATGAGGCCAGTGGAAAATAGCTATTATAATTCCCATGCTGTAGCTGAAGAAACTAAAGCTTAATGATTTTTCTCCTATGTGGAGTAATGGTTTGAGTTTAATATCATGTCCACAACACAGTGTAGTGCCGTCTGCTTTCAGATGGTGGCAGGTGCAGACTCTACAGTCAGACTTCCTTTTGTAAACTGTTATTTGTTCATGTTTGTAGTATAAGATTATTACATTCGCCATGGGGAGTTGGGACATGTACGTGACACATCTTCATTCTTTTTCATCCCCTCCACCCCATCCCTCAGTTTCCTATCATTTTGCAAAAAAAATCCATCTCTCTACTTCCTGTTATTATCTGTCTTCATTTTGCCAGTTATACTCTGAATGTCTCATTTAAAGGACCATGTGATATTTAAGCTTGTGTGTCTGAATTACTTCTCTTAACATTATGGTCTCCTTCAGACTTCTTGACTCAAATCCTGTCTTCATTCTTACTAACCTCTGGAGCCTCAATTTCTTTAACCTTAATATGGTTTGAGTTTCCTCATTTACAAATTTATATATATATATATATATATATATATATATATATATATATATATATATCCTACTCCGAATTTTTATAAGGATGCAGCGAAATACTCAATGCAAAAGGTTGGTACTCTTTTATTTAGTTCATGGAAATCTCCATAAAAGCAGTAGTGATGATAATGATCACAATGATGATAATTACCATACATGATTAACCCTTTACAGTTTCAGAACCAATCAGTTGATCATTAATTCAATGGATAAAAAACATTTGTATGTCTATCACTGTGCTAGATTTTCTTAATCTTTTTGGGCTGTTGTAACAAAATGCCATAGACTGGGTGGCTTATAAACAACAGAAATGTATTTCTCATAGTTCTGGAAGGTGACAGGTTCAAGATCAAAGCCCACCAAATTTGGTGCCCGGCAAGGGCCTGTTTCCTGGGCGTAGAAGCTGCAAGGAATCAGCTGACTCTGGGTCTTTTGAAAGGATTTTAATCCTAAACATGAAAGCTTCATCCTAATAACCCAGTCACCTCTCCAAGGCCTACCTTCCTAATAGTATTACCTCCTGGCTTAGAACTGCAATGCAGGAATTTAGAAAAAACACAAACATTCAGAATATACCACACTCAAGCCCTCAAGGCAGTGATATTTAGAAATGTGGCACTTGTTTTTTTTTTTCATATCATTGACTCTTTGGCCAAAATCTGAAAAATTGAAAATATTTATTTTAATAATTACCCCAAACTGATTCTGTGTAATTATATGTTTCCTTTTATTAATTTCAAAAACAAGCAAACAAAAAAGGATAAAAATCATACAGAATTTAAAAATAAAAGAAATGGGAAATTAATACCAGTTAATATATTGCATATTGTTGTCTAGATTACAAGATTTAGGCATGAAAAAAATGATCGATCAGACAATGAAAACACAACTGTTCTTTTTGAAGAACAGAGATTAGTAGTATAGTTATCTGTCTTATATATATTTTCACACACACACGTACATATGTGTATACATATGTGTATATATAATCTTTTCTCTTATTTCTTTTCTCCTTTCTCCTATCCCAGTTGTTCTTTCCTAATGACATTTGCAAAGTAAAGATTGCTTTTCCCTAGGTTTCAATAAATCCTTTACCTTCTACACTTAATTATTACCAAAACTTCTGTGGCTCTCACCCTTTAAGGAAAATTTTTTTTCAAAATAGAAGAATAAAATATTGCACCTCAAACAAAAGGAAGAGGGAAAGCTAAGTGAACTGACATTGATATATGCGCATACACAATGAGTCACGTGGGTGGATGGATGAATGGGTGGATGGATGAATGGGTGGATGGATGAATGGGTGGATGGGTGAATGGGTGGATGGATGAATGGGTGGATGGATGAATGGGTGGATGGATGAATGGGTGGATGGATATTTTCATATTCTCATTTAATCATCACTATATTCCATGGTCAGGATTATTTCTCTTGTTTCACATGAAGCCTCAAGTAGCTCAAATAATATTTAAACATCAAATTATGAAAATCTTACTTTTATTCTATCATAATTCCTATTTGAAAAAGAAGACAATTTGCATCACTGACCTACTTCATTGCCTAAAATGCTGTCGATATCTGCAGTTAAAACTACTCTCTCCTCAGTAAATAAATCCTGAACTGGAACCTACTATGTATAAGGTGTTTTGTAAATCTTCGTTAACCTATCTAGCAACCTTATAAGCATTGAATTACACCTCTGAAAATTAATGCTAAGAAAATTTTAGCAATCTACTAGAGCCTTGTCCAAAAAGTATTAGAATCGGGTTTTTAAACCACTGCTAATTTCTTTCTCCAAACTGAGAAAAATAAATACATATTTATTTAATTAAATGAGTTTAATTTTTAAATCTCAGCTGAATTGTATCCTACAGTATGGGTAGAATCGGCAAAGTTATTAAAGGTCATATATGAAAAATATTTGAGAGATCATGAGAATATGAAATGTATCAGAAGACAGAAATCAATAAAATGTCTTTTCACGTTTTATAAGAGAAAGAAAAATGTAAGAAACTGATGTTGGTCTCCAACGAAACTTAAGCTTATGTAACCACTGCCTGTCAACTATAGAAAGAGCATTTACTGTGAATCAGAATAGAGTCATTCAAAATAACACACATAACACCATATTTTGCTATATAGAGCCAAAGTTATATAAAGAAATATCTGAGCCCCTAGTTTCCTGAATCTCATATACTGTCAGTTTCCTCAGATGGTATGATGTATCATACGTCAAATTCAGCTAAACTAATAACTGGAACAGGTTGCAGAGAATAAAGCCCTAGAGACGTCTCCAGTGATGACATGGGCTTCGAGTTTGACTTTGCCACGTTCCTGATACGATCAGTGGTTTGAATAGGGTCTGTCAAATACCCAAGTGCCATAAAAATGCAAGTGTAACTTATTTCACTGGACAGGAAAAAAAGTTTCTCACAAGTGGAATTATGCCCACAATTAACAGTGTGAAGTTTATAGAGAAAAATTTGAACTTACTTACCTCACTTTCCCTTCATTCTTAGGCACCTGCTAACGATTATTTCCACATGCCCATTTCATGGTAGGTGCTGGATATAAAGATGTGAATTTCATGGGTCTTGCCCTCCAGGAGCTCACTTTTGATTGCTTAAGGAAAAAAACAAAGGAAACGGCACCTAATATTAATCCATGTGATAAGGAAGTGCTTAGTTTTTTGCACTTCGGGTAAGGACCAACATAGGGCCTTGTTATTTGTGCAAGATCCAAATTAAGGACAGAAGCACACTCAATATTTTTGTAAATCACAGCTAGAGACTTATGTAAGCTGCTGTATTTTTAAAGAAACTCTTAGTGACTGGGAATTTTAAATGTCTAACTTGAAAAAAAGGTTTAGGCACCATATTCTCTCCCTAGTATAAGAAACTGAAAGATACAAAATAAGATACAAAATCTTCAGTAAATATTGTGAAAGGGTAAGAAACTGCTCAAAGGGAAAAAATAACTCACATAGGGAAAAGAAGAAAAGAAGGAAGGGAAAAGAACAAGATATCAAAAAGATAGCTAAGATGATTATACTACTAATTCTATTAGTTTTTGGAACAAAATAGTTAACATTCATAGGATTAGATCAATTTTGCATGTCTGTATCTGGTAATCTGAGTAACTGTTTTGAAAATAACTTTGCAAAATAACAATCTTTGTTGTGTTCCCACCACCTTGTTTTGAATGCCTATATTGTCATTGTTTCGGGCTCTCTGTAATTATTATTTGTCTCTTTTGTTTCTTGTTTTTCTTGTGTTTTTTGTTGTTGTTGTTGTTATTCCCTCTAACACAGAAAGGATAGATGTACATGTATAGGCTTATACATGCCTAGAACTACTCCTAAAGAGAACTGATTTTATTATATGTGATGCTATGAATAGCTACTTTGAAGAAAACAAGGCATTATGGTAGCCATTGCTGATTTCTTATCACCATGTTTTGAAGTCCAATAATGCTTTTATTCTTTGATTTATTGGTGTTAGTCTGTTTTCTATTATTTGATTGCAATATTTAAGAAGGTATGGACAGCTATTTTGAAGAAAACAAGAGACATTATGATAGCCATTGTTGATTTCCTATTGTCTGGTTTTGAAGGCCTGTAATGCTTTCATTCTTTTGTTTTGATTGGTTTTACACTATTTTGTTTTGTTTGAATTTATTGTGTGTGAAGGTGTGAACAACTATATTCAAGAAAACAAGAGACACTATGGTAGGCACTGTTGATTTCCTGTTGTCTTGTTTTGAAGTCCTGTATTGCTTGCATTGTTCTGTCCTGATCTGCTTTGTTCTGTTTTATTTTGTTTTGTTTTATCCTCTTTAAAATAAAAAAAAAAGGTTTAGGAAACAATAATGTTCTTAAAAACTGAGTACCTTCCCTGGAAATGGAAATTAGACTTAATCTAAGAAGCTTTGGTCACTGACTGAAAATTAGAGTGAAAGTTTTCAGACAGCATAAGTAAAAACATCACAGTTTATAGTTATGCAAGGTGACAAGACTGCCTTGTAAGAATTCTTGCATTTATGGTATCTCAAAGAAAGTATAAGAAAGACTAGCCTAAGTAAATTCTTGCCTTAGGTCTAAAATACTGTAATATTAATTGTATGAATTATTATTAAACTTCTCATTAGGTATATAAAGTATAGAGATTTTTCCAAAAGCTAATTTCTACACAAGAACAAATATGTACACTGTTGGCCAGCACACCAAAAAGTCATTTGAAAGAACTATGTCAGAAAGTTTCAAAAATAACATCAAGATTTATGTGTTGTGTTAATGGACCTAAGCAGGACATTTGATTCACTTAACCAAGTATAGTATGTCAGCAACCCTGGAGAAGATCGACTACCCTGAGAAGTTAAAATATCTGCTTGCTCTCTGAAGAAATTATATAAAGTTTCAAGTACAAGAAAAGTGAAACCACATTTTCGAATGTCTATACTCTAGTAATGATCGTCATCTTTAAGTAGTTTGATTTGGTTGTTAATGTTGCATTTAGGTTACACAAATAATTCATTGTACAGTGATTTCATTATAAAAGCAAAATGCTAAAAATATTATTGTTGAGGAGCCCATGTGCCTCTGGCACATGTTCATTCCTAAACTATAAAATATGTTCTTAAAACACTCCCCAGTTAACACTTATTCATTATTTGACATCTTGCTGAAAGATTTTAGACTGGAATTCATAGATAATTGCTTTATCTGGGAGCCATTATCTCTTACAATGCTACTCTTAAATGTGGAATGGGTATTTTATTTCTAAAATATGATGGCTCCTTTGGATGGTTGAATAAGAAGGGATTATGGTGCTTAAATCAGCATCAAAATATAACAAATCATTCTTTCCTGATAACCACTTTTTATTACACTGAAACTTGACTTTTTTTCATCTTAAAATATTATGATATCCCAGGGTGTGCAACAGAAACAGCACCTAGAGAAGGCTGACGGGAAAGCAGCAGCCAGATTAGAAAAATCTTCCCTGCCGTGCCAAAGAGTTGTCATTCATCCTGATGGCGACGAAGACCCAGTGCAGATTCTCACGCAAGAGAAGGGCACGGTTTGATATGAGTGGAGTGTGCAGAAGTCCCTAGATGAAAACATTTGGAAACAGACTCTTTAGCTAGGAGGTTATTCTAATAATCCAGGTAAAAGATGACACTGGCCAGATAAAATTAGTAGTAACAAGGGAATCAAGAAACAGAGAAAAATAGAATTGCAGAACAGGGAGCAAATAGATATGTGGGATAAGGGAAACCTCTAGATTGCTGACCTGAGCCATTCAGCAGATGATAGTGATCTCAACTGAAAATAGGTTATATATTTATTTTTTTTTTATTTTTTGCAGCACCAGGGATTGAACTCGTGACCTAGTGCTTGCCAGGCAGGCACTTAGGGCCACTGAGCCAAATCCCCAGCCCTTTAACTGAAAATAGGAAACAGGACAATTAGCAAGTTGAAAGAGAGATAAGCCTCAGAGTTGACAGTTTGGAGTTTGGGTGCTTTTGTTTTATACAGTTAGATCTACCCAGGCAGCAGTTGGAAATCAAAGTTCGAGACTTACTGGAGATATCCATGATGAATATATAAAATTCAGAGTTTATGGCACATAGATAACTAATGTCATAGTAATAGATTAAATCACCAAGGTGGAATGTGTAGGAAAAACAAAAGATGAGAGCCAAAAGTAAAATCAACAAAATTAATCTGCTAGAAAGACAGGGAAGAGAGAGTCCATGAAGAAGGGTAAGAGCAGCTACCAAGATAGGAAACAAATCAACAGATTTAAGGAGAACTTGAAAACAAAAATTTCAGAGAAAGAATGGCCAGAAATGTCAGGCGTGTCAGAAAATTCACATATCATGAGGACTGATCATTGTCCAGAAATTTCAGGTTAGCAAGGAAGATTTTAGGGGTGAGTCAGGGCCAAGACAACACTTCCTAAAGACAGAAAACTATGTCAAAGAGATGGAAAGAGGCAAGCAAAACCATGGGTTGTTGGGAAGGAAACTGAGGCAGGCCCAAATAGGAGCTTTCCTTTCTCTGAAAAAAGAGAGTTATCCTCTGCTAAGGGGAAGGTGGAAACTTAGAACTGAGGTCATCCCTGTTGTATTGGAAAGCCGAATCCGCTTTATATTAAGTTGTAAAATGCATCTGCAGACAACGCAACGTATTTTCAAATTCAGCACCAAAAGTGTAGTTTAAAATTGACAGTGGCAGTGGCGTGGATTCACTATGAAAAACAGTGTAACCTCTCGAACAGTTCTAAAAATCATTACAATTCCATGGCAGTATCTGTGGCGAAAGGGACTTAGGTTATTATTTTTCGTGAAAATGGCACATCCTATACCACTGTTTGTCATTTGAAGATGGATAAAAGTAAGCACATTGATCAGGATGGGTCGAAGCAGGGTCCACAGATGGGCAGATGTCACCAGGTTTTCTGTGGACACTGCACTCAGCTCTGTGACCCCCCAGAGGATTGGGAGAGTGATTCTCTGGCATCCACATCTGGGCTGCTCCTGACTTCACTGCTTTTCAACTTTTCTTGGTGTACCAATCACAGGAAGTAAGCCACTGCCCTGTGCGCCACAAATCCTGTGCTAGAAAATCAAGCTGAGATCCAGCTCCGAATTTCCTTTTTTTTTTTTCTTGACTCCCAAAATCAAAGATCGTGTTTTCACTAAACCACATTCAATATTGCGTTTTTGTTGTTTATTAAATTTGCCAGGCTTTTCCCCCTGAAGTCGAATACATTTCTGAAAGGTAGGATGTTATTTTACTTTATTTCCCTCACTGGATTCTCTTAGTGCCCGGTCAGTGCTGGAAGGTGACTTTTCCCATATCCCGTTGCACAAAGCCAGTGTTGCGTGTTAGACGTAATTCTACTTTATGACACTTTTCATTTCAAAACTTTGTGTATACCACTCTAATACTTTTCTCATTTTCTGTGAAAATGCCTCAAAGCTGATCATGCTGATATCCCTTATTATGCAAGTACAAGGAAAAGGTATGGATGCAAGGTTGCTCATTTCAAGTTGAGTTTTCTCTATTTATATAGAACCACCAACATTTGGCAAAAAACGAGATAGCAATCTCAAGATGGTAAAAAGCCTGACTTTTTTTTTTTTTTGCTTGTGTTGTCTCTCAGAGCCATTATGCTTTTCACCTTGGTTTAGATTTATGAAGTGCCCTGACAGGCAGATACTGAGGCCCCAGAAATCTCAGCGCGTTTACCAGCACCTCATAGAACTAAAACAAGGGAAAGGGGAAAACATAAATTTTAGAAATACTTGAAATTTTACTTCCCAATTTGGAGTAAGAGGAAAATGTGCACAGAAGTTGATATAGGGAAATTAGAAATTCTTCTCACTATAGCTATAATAACACAATAAACAGTACGAGTTTTTTAAATGAAAGTCTATGTGTAGATATAATATATATTATATAATATGTATATAATATTTTCTCTTAATGATAAAAATGTGTGTGTGTTTGATGTGCGTTTCCATGGACAGATACACTTACAGTGGTGAGCTGTATGATAAATTGCATTCTATGTCTCATTAAATTAAAAACAAACCTTGTCTCCCTTTGCCTTTACAGGATTGTCAGCATCACACTGCTGGTGATTTTTGTGAGCGATGTGCTCTGGGATACTATGGCATTGTCAAGGGATTGCCAAACGACTGTCAGCAATGTGCTTGCCCTCTGATTTCTTCCAGCAACAAGTAAGATTGAGAAATATAACCATATTTCCCAATCAGTAATGCCATCTGTCTAGCACATGGGCTGTCTAAGACTTGGCTATTTCCATGTAGACGAAGTCTTAAGACAGAGTTTTTTTAAAAATATAAAAACATGACAAAAGTAGGTTTAAATACTCTATGGTTCATTTGTCCTTTAAAACCCTGTCCAAAGTAAATAACAGTCATGAATGCAAATGTAAGTACCAATATTAACAGAAGATCTGCTTCCAAAATAAATGATATATGTACAAATGTACGTGGTTTTATAAAGATTCAGGTCTAGTGTTTGTATATAGTTCTTCCAAAAATTCAGCTATGAAGAATTGTTTGGGTGGGTACTATATCATTTTTGTGGCTGTTTCCATTCATTGCATGTGTATTAAATTCAAGATTGGGAAATAATTACCAAGGAAACAACTGGAAAATAGCACAATGAAAGCAGAGCGACTTACTGTTATGCTCTAAAAAGGTCAGTATCTGCCAAAATCATAGCCCCCTTTTTCCTAAGATGGTCTGAGCGTGGTGCCATGGAAACAGCCATATGGGGAAACAAATGCTGGGATATCTTATTTCAGTGCTGCCTGAACATTCAGTCTTGGTTTTTATTTTTATGAAAATCCCTAGGTGTTTCCATGTACCTTTTTGCTAAGCTCATACTTTCTGTTAAGTGATTCATAGACTTCAATCTCTACGTGATAAAGTAGTTTTTCCTTAGGAATCTGCTTTTGAAGAAGAAGATGCAGAAGTTTGTTCAAATTAGAATTCCAGACGCCTTATCTTGAGTACAAAAGAGCAACAAAGCAAGTCAGACAAATATCTTTCCACTTGCACCTATTCATTTGGCTTCTTCATCTTCAGCTTTGAATTCATTCTGAAAACAATTTTTTATAAGTTTTCTCCCTTTCCCCCTGGAAGTTACTGTTTTTTTCTCAGCCATAATTGCAAACTTTTTCTGAGGTTTCAATTGTAAATATTTAAGTAAAATGGATAATGACTATGCTAATACACATTATCTCATTATTCACTAAAGCACCAAAAGGTAGGTGTATGAAACGTATTATTTTCATCTCCTTTTCCCCAATCCCCCTCTGATGCCAATATTTAAACAAAAGAATCTTGTCTGTTTTACAGTTTATTAAGATGTGAGGAATTTGGATTAGAAAAAAATCAATAATTCATTAACCATTTCATGTTGAATGCACTATAATGAGAGCTACAGGGAGTATGAGAGAAGTGTGAGTTTCTGGGAGAAACTCACTGTGAAACAAGAATCTGAAGAGGAATCAAGTTCAATGTTAACCGAATTCAAGGACATAAAACACTACTTAATTTCAGAAGCTTTAAGAACATATTAAAAGGAGTGTTTGTATGTATGATAGATTGTCAACAGTGGACTGAAATGTTTTTATGGTGGGGATGGTAGGCAGTGAGAGCAGCTTAGAAAATACAATGCACAAGGCATGTTCAAGAGTTAGTAAGTAATAGAGTTTGGAGTATGGCCTTTAAGTGGACAGAATTTCATAATTACAGATGAAAATGAATGAGAGATTGGAGGCCACATTATAGAAATCTTTGAATATCACTCTAAGAAATTGGTATTTAATTTTTCTATATGCCAAAAAGCTGCAAACTTTATTTAAAAAAAAAAAGGTTAGCATGATCAGAACCACATTTTAAGAAGACTCTTATGATAGAATTGAATATAATGAATTGAAACAGGCAAAGAAGAAAAGCAATGAGACCAATTAAAAGGCTACTGCAGTAGCCTGGGCAAAGAATAATTAGGATTGAAGGGAGGCAGTAGTAATAAGAGTGGAGACATAGGGATGACAGAGAGACTCTTGTTAAACACAGCCCTACAGAACTGATACCTCATTAGATGTGAGGTCTCAGGGTCCAGGCAGGAGTAGAATACTGAGGATTTTAGCCAGGTTGTCTGAAAAGAAAAAAAAAAAAAGTGGTGGAGCCATGAACTGAAATAGGAAAATCAATGAAGAGGAGCTGCAGAAGAAAGGCAATTTATGGTTTAAATAGCTTCGGATTGATGCAAAGAGTCTACCTGAGTGCAAATATGCAAACAGCTGCAGAAAATGGAAATTTGAAAATTGCCCAAGCACAGGAAGCAAGAAATATGTTAGCAAATGAGTTGAAGTCAGATAAGATTTCCCAGGCTAATGTTACCCAAGGGGAGCCTGTGCAAAGCAGGAAAGACAAGACTCTTTGGTTGCGGTCACCATTTGAGAACAAAGGGCTACGTCAGGTCAGGGAGACCAGAAGTTGGACAGTGATATCACTGACCCCGAGGGAGAGAGAGCAACAGCCAACAGTGCCAGGCACTGCTCTATCAGGGAAGACTCCAAGGATAGCAGACACTAATCAGGGTGGCCACTGATGAGCTCTAACAACCAAGAAGTGAAGCAGGCAGTAAGTTTACAGTTTTAGGAAATTCCAAAACATGGAATACTACTTTGGTTTGTTAACAGAATCAATAAAATGGCGCATTTTCTGTCTTTGTTGCATTTTTGGCTCTGGATTTGTATAATTTAAGTATAATTTTTATGAGAAAGGCCCTGAAAGAACTAAAACATCAAATGATAGTGACTGCTTGGTTGTTTTCAGTCTTTATTGATCATGACCACTGTAGGAAATACTTTTTTGTATCATAACTCACTTCTCAAAACTTCATCTGTGTAGATTACAGATGGATTGTGAAGTAGAGATAGAGGGGGTTGAGAAATCACATTTCATTTGCGTAGCCCCTGAGAAACAGAGGGTGTGGAAGGCATGGGGAGTGATCGTCAACTCAATTCCACAGCATTTGTGCAAGTCTTCGTCATCTTCTACTGAAACAAAAATGGTAAACTTTTCACAACTGTGACAGGCAAGCAGCACTGACACACCCTTGAAGGTTTTTGCACACACACCCAAGGAAAGGTGAGACTTTAGCAGAACATCAGAAGCCATCTTCAACCTGACCACCTTTCTAGACTCAATACTCTCTGCTTCCTTCTATGTGAGGTCAAGTTTGGAATTCCTTGTTCTTTCTGAACATGCACGGCCATCTTTGTTCCTGCTATTCCCCAGGACAATCCCTGTGAAATCCAATCACTTTTAAAGACCCAGTCCAAGCGCTACCTCTGCCACCAAAATCTCTTCATGTCTTTGTACACTTAGGGTCCTCCTGATACATGTCGTCACATCTTTATTTCAATCAAATATTCTTTTAGAACTTGGACATCTACTCTGCAGTAAGTCCTCCATCTCAGCACCTTGAGTAAGAGATGAAATTTATGTGTCCCATCCTATATTTGTGTTTATCTGTCTCACAGAATTATACATTCTTCAAAGTTAGGAGTAGCATTTTATTTTATTCCTTTAATCAAAAGATATTTAATGAGGGCCCAACTTGATGTCAAGTGTGATTCCTCATGCCGGGAATATACAAACAAGAATAGTTCATGTTTCCTGCTCTGCCACAGTTTATGTCTTATTTTACAAGAAAGTAAGACAATAAGCAAATAGACATGGAGGTAACATCAGGTGATGACAATGGTACCTCAATGAGTATATACTGCCTGTGGCACCGTTTGGGGTAGAGTGATCAGTGATCTCCACGAATCGAGGAAGCGTGTATGGAGACTTGAAGGCAGTAATGGAGCAAGCCATCCGAATACATGCAGCAGAAGCAGTATGGCCAGGGGACAGCAGGTGGCCTGTCGCAGAGACATGCATGGCCCACAGTTGGCAGACAGCAGACTCAGGGTGGCTGATGTAGACTGAATGAGGAAAAGGGGTACACGCTGAAGCCTGCAAGCTCTGATGGGTGCAACCAAATATACTGCAGGCTAAAAATCTTCCAGTGATAACAGGTAGCTTGATACAAGGTAATTCAGGGATGCCACTGATGGTAGCACCAAGGGCACTAGTAGATACGGTGTATGTGGGCTGTGAGAGAAAGGAGACGAAGTTGGCTCCATGGTTCCTGTCAGGGCAAGTAGAAGCATGGGGTGACCCTTGTTGCAATGGGGAAGATCACAGAAGGGTCATCTGTATTTTTGGAGGAGTGGAAACTCAGTTTTAGATTTGTTGGGTCTAGCAGGTCTTTTGGAGAAAGGAAAAGTTGGTTTTAGATCAGTTTTCCTTCTTTTTTTTTTTTGGCACCAGGAATCGAACTCATGACCTCGCACTTGCCAAGCAGGTGCTTGTGCCACTGAGCTATGTCCCTGGCCCTTTCCTTCATTCTTAAAGCCCTTGAAAATGAATGAAAATATTAACAGAAGTCAGTAGCAGGGAGGAGAAATCAGAAAACTGAACCGAGAAGCACATTAGGCGATCAGGGATGCAACACGAATCCAGCAATGAAGCTGACAAGGGATAACCTGTGAAATAGGATAAAAACTGGAAGGAGATGGTTTTCCAGGAAGTGAGTTCATTAGGGTCAAATCCCAAATGACAGACACAGAACAAAGGCTCTGGAAGGCTTAAAAGATCTGTTAGGAGGAGCTTAGAATTTGTTACCACAAGGAAATGTAGAAGGTGATCATGGAGAGAAAAGCCCGAGGATTTCTGAATGGTCCTGCTGATGAAGTGGAAACTGAAGGCAGATGAAGGAGTGATCAGCAGAAAGAATCACTCTATCTTCAGGCAAGACATAATTTCTACTTTCCCCATCAGAAACTCTTTTATGTGCTAGAAGGCAAACATGCAATCTTCCACAATAACATCATGCAAATAAATTTGTATCCGCTCTTCAAGGAGACTGACTACCTTCTTGTACAGCACTTTCCCATACTTTATTTATTCACTGAGTACTTTATTTTTCACATTTTATTATTTTCCTGTAAAGGAATGCACTTCAATCATGTTGGCTATGTAGAGTTGAACTCGAAATGTCTAAAATCTGTTTCCTGATGCCTCTCTATGTCTATGAGTTTTTGTGTGTCAGAGCACACAGATGTACTTGGCATCGAGTTTTAAATTAAAGAGCTAAAAATTTGACAGACTGTCAATTATGAGTTTATGGTTCTGTTTTTTTGTATGTGTAGCAAAAAAAAATGTGGGATAATGAGTGAGTAGTGGATTCATTTGTTCACGTATTTTGCAAAGACTAGAGTTTATCATTATTTTATGTATTATTGATTTAATGCATTGGAAGATAGTTAAAATAGGTCCTTTATAGCACCTAACCCCAAGAAGTTGTGGCCCTAACCTGTATATCTTATTGCCGTTTATTGGAACAACCAATTTAGCAGACCAATAGAAACAAACAAAAAAAATGGTATTTTGCAACTAATAAGTTTTCTCTTCCTAAGTTTCCAATGCATTGTATAGTTGTATCCAATGGAAACTTACCACTTACAATTTGAAGAACTGTATAAAAACCCAAAGCTATATGATAATAGTTTAGGTTTTAAGTTTCATCAAGATTTTCCTTTATACAACAAGAGAATCAGAAATCCTAGAGCAAGAGACCATGGTGGACAGTGCTGCAGCAGAAACACAGGTCAAGTTATCAGAGACCTAATTATTAGAA
This sequence comes from Cuniculus paca, assembly GCA_004365215.1. Classification (NCBI taxonomy): domain Eukaryota; kingdom Metazoa; phylum Chordata; class Mammalia; order Rodentia; family Cuniculidae; genus Cuniculus; species Cuniculus paca. Next base: position 15,668 of record RJWT010002912.1, read on the forward strand.
AATACTCTAAAATAGCAAGCAAATTCTACTTATTTTGAGGTAGAAAGCTTTTTCTTCTTTCTTCATATCAGATCACATTTTATATTTAAAATGATTTTGAAATCTGGATATAAATTAGAAAAGAAATTTTTATTCTAAGTGAAACATGTATTCACACTTCATATCTTGAACTGCCAGTGACAATTTGGACTGAGTTTTCAGGAAGTAATTACCTAGCTTTTATGTCCTAGTTCTTCCTTTTTTAGCCTGAAATATACTGCAATACCTATTCTACTACCAGACAAATATGCATGAATTTTAGTCACATTTTCTTTTGATTTGTGAACAATGCAACACTTGGGATAGATGTTTAATATTTTCATGGCTGTTGTATAATTATCAGAATACCAAGATTTTGATTTTTTGATGCTATGCCTTATTAATTCATCAAAAATCAACTAATATTCGTTTATTAGTAGTAGTACCTAATTGTAATATCTGATCCTAAAATAAGAATTCCACCAGTGGTTATATATACATTTATCACCACCTAAATATATGTCCCATTCATCTTAATAATGGGTAAAAAGATTTAATTTCATAAAATAAATTAATTAGAACATTTCTTACAGTCTTTTTTTTTCTTCTCTGGTTCAGCTTCAGTCCTTCTTGTGTCGCAGAAGGCCTGGATGACTATCGCTGTACTGCGTGTCCACGAGGATATGAAGGCCAGTACTGTGAAAGGTACCAACGTTCCTCATGCATCACGCCCCTGTAGGAAGAGTAAAAATAGAAAATTACTCATGATTTTAGTAATGTCACTTCTCTCCTGTTTTCCAGTTGTTTAAATTAGACGCTTTCAAATTTATTTTGTCTTTTAGACTTTCTCCAAAGAAATTTACTTTCATCTTCCATTTAGTTTTTTAAACATGCCAAATTATTTCTCGATTATCTAACTCTTGCTTTAGTATATATAGAAGGAGGCAGATGCAAAGATAGATATAATTTTATTAGGACAAATAAATCAAATTCATTTTCAGAAGCTTATCAGTAGTTGCTAGTAATTAAAAGCTAGCCAAGTACTTCTGGTTTTAGTTCACTGGAAAACACTGTCTAGCAATAATTGCTCATATGCAATTTTCCATAGCAGGATAGCCTCACACCAGCAAGTATATACATAATTCAGAATATAAGTGGAATGCAGCATTTTTAATTAACACTACCCAAACAATGTGGTGAAGTATCTGTTACTCAGTGCCCTTCTTAAGGGGCAAACAATGTCCCATAAATGATTCATTTCCCTGTAAGAAATCACAAAACCTATAAAGCATGTATAGAACTATTATTGAAGTCTAAATGCAATTCAAATAGTAAATTAAGGAAACAATTATAGACTATCTACTAAGATTGTAATTGACATCTTCCAGATACCTATTTTATACAAGATCAGTGTCCTGGATATTCATACTTGTCACCATCACTTTTAGTATCTCTGGCATAACAAGGAGTAATCACTATTAACCATGCACAGAACACAAACATAATAATCTTAGCATAATTGGTAGCAAGACAGAAGTTTTGTAAAGATCCATGGCCTTAATTCTGCCACATGGCCTGGGTCTCATTTTTCTTGTGTATACTGTGAAGACCAGTGCTACACCTACTAAACATTGACATTGTGAATAACTACGTTTGTGAGGGGCTCTGCCTGGCACCCATGTGGCAGTCTGTTCTCCAAAAGGAGCTGCAGACTCCCCCCCACCTTCCTCTGATGGCTTGTTGCCAATGACGAAGTAGTGGCAAGAGTACTCAAAATTTATTTGTTCTGCCTAAGAGCAGAGTGTTATTTAAACTTCATACCTCTCTTCAAAGTCAGGGTAAGACTGCGACATGACCTGAAATCCTGTCCTTATCTGGATTCTTTCTTTGCTATGTCTTACCTCACCCACTCCTTTACTGGATCCTCTTAGGAGCTCCTGAAATTATGACTCTTTTTTTGCAAAGATCAACTAATATTAATATTTGTCATCACCCTTTCCAGAATCTTTTGTTAACCAGCAATGACTGTATTAATAATGGTAATAGGAACATGATTAATTAGAATTAAAGTTTATAAATTTTAAATGCACTTTCCATAAGTTTGTAAGATATATTTCCAAATAGAAATCTTTATGTAGTAATTCTAAACACAATATCTGTGATTTGCGTATGTATAGCAATGCACTTGTAATTTCCATGCCAGCAGTGCATGCCTGTAATCCCAGCACTTGAATGACTGAGGCAAGAGGATCACCATGAGATCAAGGTCAGCCTGGGCTACATAAGCAAGTCCGAGGTCGGCCTGAACTGCACAGCCTGTCTCAAAAATAATAAATAAATTAAAACCTCTGAAATTTCCATGTCAACAGAAATTAGTAGCAATTAAATAGCTCATGGCACAAAATCCAAAAACATTTTCATTTGTTTTGAAGATGCATACATCACTTCGATGTAGCTAATAAATGATAAAGGTATATCTAATTTAATGACCACCATGCTTTTTGGTATTTGTACTTAGGCACACATTACATCTACCAGTAAGATAGTAAGTGAAACATCCCTGGATACCAAGGAGATTATCCGTTGTAAATTATGAGAAAAATATGCTGTACTATAGCCAGAACTGGAATTACCACATATCTTCAAAGGCATATGTACAGAAAAGACTGGAAGGTTATATTCAGATGACAAGTACTGTCTTAAAGCAGAGAGAATACAGAAATCCACTCTTTAGCTATCCATTAATGTTTAACCAATGAGTTGACAGTTCGTACAGCAGATAGATGAGCAGGATCATACACTATCAAATGTGAATGATCTGAATTGTTTCTGCAAATCTTAAATGTTGCTGTAGCTTTGCATTCATCTTCTCTAACATGTAAGTGATCACATTATATTTCCTTGAAAAATTGCTTCTATTCAGCTAAATTAAACCAAAGGTCTGGGTTAAACTTTTATTGTAACCTTCCAGATAAATTTGTTCCACTCATGAGAGCCTCTTAAATCATTTAAATCACCTTACGACCTTCCCACATTCGGCTCAGATCTAAAACTGCTTAAATGTCTTGATTATCCCCACAACATAGATACCCCTCCCCATACTTTATCATCATTGCTCTTGTAATAAACTCTTTGAAGATTTAATCAATTTGAACCTGCTTAGAATACATTCATTTCCTCAACCAAATGTTAAAACGTAATGTGAAGACTTACTTAAGTAACACTTTTATTGAGTACTTGTAATCTTATATTAGAAAATAACAATCAAAAACATAAATGCATAAAGACAGATGTTGCAAGTCATCTTCTTGGTGCTTTGCCTTGCTATCCAGCACATGATAAACTCATTTTCAAAATCAGCCATGCAAATTTCCACCATCCCAGACTGCTAAAGATGGTCTAGGATTATCTAACCAGTATTTATAACTTTTGGCTCCAACTTCCAACTTTCTCGACTTCTCAAACTTACTTGTTGAACAAAAATTCTGACTATTGGTTATACTTTTACGGAATATATATATATATAGAGAGAGAGAGAGAGAAAGAGAGAGAGAGACCCTCTGATGAGGGACAGGAATTATTTTGAGAATTATGCGAAGACAGCTGACAATCTGAGATTCTCCTGGGCAAAACAGAAACACAAGGTCCTGCTAGCATCTTGTATTTCAGCAGTGTTCAGTACCGTGGTCCATTGTGGCATATTCTTAGGTGAATAGATACTTGGGTAGATAGGAGAGTCAATGAATGAACTGCATTTAGACTGCAACCAGTGGAATTTTCCTTTCTAATTTCTCAAGTTGATGTTACAGATTTTATTTGCATAACATTAACCCACTTTCCCAGACACATAATGAAAAATCCATCCTAAGGAAGATGTGGTAAGGAAAGGAAGATGAATAGAATTAAATAGAAAATCTGAGTTGCTTATTACCATTGATTGTGCCTTTTTTTCCTCATTTACTAAAATTAATGGGTTGTATTGTTTGGTTATTTTGATATCTAAAAGGTGTGTATATAAAAAAGGCCAGGACACACATAATTTTATTCATCGCTAATTTTAAAAGACTTTAAGAAAAGTTTATGACCTGGAACTTTGGTGGGCAAACTACAGACAGGGCACTTCCAGTAATTTCTTTTTCCAGTTTTGGCCCTTGGTTGGTTCTGTATGGTGCTTATACCAAGAACGATTGCCATAGGTAAACACTTACATCTATTTGATGATGCGAAACACTAAATCAGAAAATTTAAGTAAAATTTGATACCTCAGAAAGAGTTCCATGAGTAATTCTCTTCCTGTAGTACACTGCTACTACAAAATAATTTCTATTCGCTTGTTATTATATTCTGTTTCCATCAACAATGGCAGTAGCAACATCTCTGAAATTTTCTTTCTCACAGTATAAATTGGATTTCAACTTTTGGCTGGTAAAGCATAAAATAGACTGCCTGGTCTTTTATAGAAAAAGTTTCCAGCCCCCTAATCTAAAGCACCTGGATTCTTGATGAGAGTTTTGTTTCATAAACAAAACACACATGCACGCACGCACACACGTGCATGCACACACATGCACACAACCCACTGAGAGATCGGACTTGCGCTGACCTCCTTTGCATTGTCACTGTCTCCATGCAGGTGTGCCCCTGGCTACACTGGCAGTCCAAGCAGCCCTGGAGGCTCCTGCCAAGAATGTGAGTGTGACCCCTACGGCTCGCTGCCCGTGCCCTGCGACCGGGTCACGGGCCTCTGCATGTGCCGCCCAGGAGCCACGGGCCGCAAGTGTGACGGCTGCCAGCCCGGCCATGCACGCGAGCACGCGGAGTGTGTCTGTACGTACACCCCACTAACAGCTTCGGTTCCCGGGCGGGTGTTCCTGTTCACTGATACCCAGTGACTGCCTGGTTCCCCGCCTGCGACCGCTAGCGCTTCTCTTCATTCCTCCTGACACTGTCTTCCCGCTTCTGCTGTTCACCTGCTGCTTTTGTCTCCATCCCGCTGAGCCACGAACAGCTGAGAAAATCCTCAGCATGTTTTAGTCGGTTCTGCAAAGACCCACACAAAGCCCCGGAAGGAGAACTTTATTGTTTATTTTACTTATTTATTGTTTTGTCCATCTCGGGCTTTGCAGTTTTGCCTAAAGTTGGCATTGCCTCTTTGACAGATTACAGATCTGACTACATTAAATTTTTTTAGAATCCTCCTAAATTTGCAATCAGCTGGACAGGCATGTTAAGCCTTGAATTACAACATACATTTCTGTTTCCAGGTTTTACAGAAATCCATGAGGGTATTGCTTTGTAACTTACTCTTGAATTACAAAACCTGGAACAGCAATAATGAACTAAATCTTTAATTTTTACTCACATACATGATAAAGGGAGTTTTTGCACTCTCTCCTTTCTTTCTCTTTCTCTCCATCTGTCTTTTTACACATTCTAGATTCAGTGATGCCATCATGAAAGCATAACGATGTTAAATAAAATTCTTAAATCCTACATAAATTCTAATCTAAAATAGGTTATTTATAAATTTAAGGGGATGAATGTTGTGTTGTGATATTCTTCTCTATAAGGAAGCTTATTTCAACACATTTTATTTCAATATCTGCCTATTTTACCATGAGTATGCATGTCAGTATTGATTTCTTATGTGTGTCTAAATATTAATAGCATTATAATTAGAAAAATGCTTGCCCGGGCTCTGGTTTTCTGGTAGTTACTTCAAAAGCTAAACCTGAACTTAAAAATATGCCAACAAGTTAAGACTGGAAATGTTTTGGAAGATAAGTTTTTAAATGTTTTTCCTTGTGTTTTAACTCTTCAATAAAAATGTGGTACACTTAAAGTAAAAAATAAATGTAAAATGGAGGGAAGAGATTAAATATAAACATCACTAATATATGCTCAGTTATTGATATATACATATTACTTTTTCCAGGTTTAATGACATTTTACTGATAATAAAGGAAGTAGACTGCCAAATATATTTCATAATGTTTCTTTATGTTAAATTATTAACCTGGAAATAATTAACTAGATAATACAGAGGTACTCCTAATATAAACATTAATCAAAATATTTCTTGAATTATAAATCATCGGTTTTGTTAAGTATCCAGAAGTAAACTTTAAAAACAGTGTCTTAGTTACTTTTCTCTCATTGCTGAGACAAAATACTTGATGCCCAAAATTAAGAAAGGAAAGGTTTATTTAGCTCACAGTTTGTGAAGGTTTCAGTCCATAATCATCTGGCTCCAAGGCAGGGTGGCATGGTGAGGGGCAACAGTTCAAGGTGGCAGAAGATAGCAAAGCAACAAGAGCAACATGGGGAGAACAAGCCTCTTTTCCTCCCTTATATTATAAGCAGGCTGCCCCCACCCCGTGGGCTTAGCATTCACACTGTCTCCCTGCCCTCCTCTTGCACAGGCTAAGGATGTTTACAAAGTGTGGCATCTGGCCCTCTGCTGAGTCACTGATTTAAACTTCTAAACTTCTGAAGTTGACACAATGTACCAGCCATTACAAAGACTATGTTTAACTTTATACACAAAATTAAACACTAGCACACTACAATCTTGGAATGTTAAATAATGGGATTCTCTTCTGAACATTTCTTTAAAGTAGAATTGGCATTCTTCCCCTCAACAATGGCTTCAAGCTCTTTTTTTCTATTGATGATCAACACTTTATTTATATTTTAAATAAGTTTATCATAAGAAAATTTAACTCACTTTCTTCCTGTCATGGGGATTTCTAATCTCCATGCATCCCATGTGATATTAAAGAAAGTGCTGACCTTCCACTTCCAAAGTTACAGGAGCCCCCAGATAGTCATTGTACTACTGATGTCCCAAGGGGAAATATGCTTGCACCTGCTGTCTGTGGTATTCACTTCCCTTACTGTGTCTTAGAAATTTGAATATTCTTCTGGAATACAAATAATAATGGTTTGTTTTTATGTGAAAAATGTTCAGTTATGCTTTTTATACAGACAGTTTTTCTAAACAGTTTATAATTATATTGTGTAGATGCTCCTTATGCTAATCTCGGCTTCAGTCATTTCCACTTCTAGGAGTTTTTGTTTTTTGATTTTTGGGGGGTTTTTTTCACTTCATTAGTTCAACTCTAAGAAATATTGCATAGAATATTTTTAGACTTTTCTTCCTTTCTCATCTTTTCGAATTTCTACAGTTCTGCAAAAAATATGCTGTAGTTCTATTATGTTGGTTTTTGCCAGGACTCAGTTTCTACTTCTGGTTTTGAAATGACTTATCAAAGAAGGCACAAGGAATGACAAAATTCTGGCTTATTCTCAATTCTCTTTGTAAGATATTTCTATATCCTCGAGCAAAATTAGATCAAGGAGTGAAAGACCAGGTTTACATGGTGGATCTCGGGGGCTTGTTTCATCACCCAGGATCATAGTGCCCAGGAGTGTGAGCTGGGGAGCAAGGGCCGGAGAGGGCAGAGAATAGATATGTAGTAAGAGAAATGGCTGGGACTGCTTGTTAATACAGTTTTCACTGTATACAGTAAGATGTTTTGCCTGGTAGAAGATACAAATTAGCATTCGGTTAGCTGAGTACATGTATGGGAGTTAATTTTGCTCTTTTTAGTTAATTCTCTAAGAAACACAATTTAAATCAGCCTACATCTTGGATTGTTAATGATCAATAAATGGCCTATGCATATTCATTGCACCATCTCAGGTGAGCTCCTTATTTGTGGGAAGAATCTATAGACTCACTGTAAAGTTAGAATAATCCTCTCATTTAACAAAAGATAGAAAATTCTGATGAGGCGCTTGGACTACACAGAACAAATACAGAAATCATGAAAGAGCTTCCTTTCGCCAGCTAACTTCCAAAAAGAGAGTAACACCTGCTTGCTAGTGAGCAAACCAGGATTTTAATGGATCCAAAACAGAGTTTCCTACAGGACACAAACCTTTTAGGTGTGATGTTTCCATTACTGTGAGGATGAATTTACACAAATAACCTGTATCTGCAGTAAAAAATATTTAGACCCAGAGACATTCAAACTCAGTAGACCAAGTTTAGCCCTATCAAGGTTACCAACTCCATCAGAGTCAGCACCTGGGCATAACTAACCACTCTCCAGCTCTACCTTCCAGGCCTTCCCTGAAGCATTCCCTTGTCATGCACAGGTTCATCAGAATAGTAAGTTCTTTAAAGGCTCACCTTGACTGAATGCTTACCATTTGCCAGGTACTGTGGTAATTACTTCATATGCAGCTCTTTTACTTCTTGTTACAACCCTGTATGTTATTATCACCATTGTGTGATAGGAAAACTGAATTCAGGGACTGTCCATCATGCTGTGCCTTGCTGAGTCCACCCGAAGGTCCATGTGCTGGGGGCTTGGTCCCATAGGTGGTGAAATAGCAAGATGGTGGAAATGAAGCTTTAAGGGATGTCCTAAAGATCCCTTGGGACCAAGCAAACTTGCACACAGAGGAGATGGTGTAATCCTGCCCCCTTCCTCTTCTCTTTCTTCTCCAGTGAGGGGTGAGCAGTTTGCTTCCTCGCATGCTTCCTGCCTTTGTCCTCTGGCACACATATAAAGTGCCAGAAGACATGAGTTTGCCTGCTCTTAGACTGGAACCCACAAAACTGTGAGCTAAAATAAACCCTCTTTCTACACTAATTATCTCAGACATTGCCTTTAGTGACAGAAAGCTAATACAAATCACACCGTGAAGGTTCCCAGTGACTTTTCCTCAGAGCTATGATTTGAACTTGGAAATCCTGGCAAATTTGTCTTGCAAGTCTTATTTCCTTAATCTCTGCTGGCCTCCAATGTAAACTGCAAAAAGTCAACATGGTACCCTCCACACATTCAACATTAATGCAGTCAATCTTTTATTCATTTATTTCTTCTGGGCTTAGAATTCATTTTACCTTAGTGAAGAATAAAGATAAAATGGGCTAAAGGTTAAACGAAACGATGCATATATTTGAAAGGTTGCATAAATATAAACACAAATACCGAATCAAATTCAGTGTTTAGGCTCAATGTTGACCTAAGGTGGAAATTTGATTTGGACCTTGTTTAATTCAGTTTGTGACCATAATCATAGACAGAACTAAGTTTGTGAACTGAGGGACCACTATATTTCCTGCTAATTATGAAACTCTTCTAAATTTTAAAAGATTATAGTATTTATGTTGAGTGCTGACATCAGAGACTTTCAGATAAGATTTTTCCTTTTGCAGGAACAAGAACACACTGTCCTAGAACTTAGATTAACTTCACAGCCTTTTAAATCTTTTAAAAATAAAATTTATTTGAGACAAGTGTACACTGTATTCTTCCTTTACATATGTTGGTGAGCTCTCATAGATGCCTTATTGGATTTCTCAAAGCAAAATTTCTACTTAGTTAAGTTACACAAATCCCTTCACCTCTTTTAACAGTCACCTGCACGTGTGGAATTCGAGAATGAGTAAGAAAGTCACTGTTTACTCAAAGTAAAGTGTTGTGTTATGAAACACAAGCCTTGGATCTGTTTACGTTCTCTTTTCTTGTGACTCATACTTAATGGAAAACAACTCATCCGATATTTAAGATAAGTTGTGAGTGGCATTGTAAAATACATAACTCTCCTAGAGAATGAGATTTAAAATTGGTGACTGTTGACAAGATGCTACTCCACAAAAAGTGCCTGAAACAACACTTAGGAAAAGTGAAGTTGATGTTTACTATGTTTAATCACTCCATGTGAGGTATCTGAGATATATCAGTTTGTATTGTTCAGTCACACTTTATTTATAATATAATATATAAGATGACATTGGGTCGACAATGTTGGGAAAGCAATCATGAAGTGTCCTTGATTCTTATCCGAAGTGACACAATCAAGATTATTGTTCTCAATTGCCAGCTGCCCCCAAGGACCTTATCACAATATTATGAAGGCCCTTAGTATCACTAGAAAGTTGTTGATCCATTATAATCAAAAATCATTAATCATGGCAGTTATTATTTCCTATGCATAGGTGCTGGAACAAAATCATAGACTGTTGCTATCACTTCAAAGAAACGAGATTTTCTGTTCTAAAAGATGATGAAAAAATGAGGTGATTGATCAATCTAGACTGCACCTGATCCCTTCTATCCCAGCACCCTAAATGTCACCCTGTCGGTACTTCCTCTTCTTGCCCAAGTTGATTTCTTCTCAGTGGCCATTATGTCAATTATAACTTTCCAGAACTCCAAGCCATGGTATTTGTTCCAATCTAGGTGTTCATCAGTCTATTAAAGCCACATCCATTCACCTGGTTTGCACCTTCTCCTCACCTGATCCATTAGTAGAACATCCTTACATTTCTTGTTCCCATAATCGTCCAGGCTACCATGATGTGAAACAGCTACCATCCCTGGCTCTGGATCATGTTCTAGTTATTAAAGATCCATTTCAATGGTTTGCATCCCACATAGGAAGAGCTGTTTTGTTAGCAAAATGAGTAAGTGCAGAGTTGAATTATCATATAAAGAAGGCTGATCATGATTGCCTTTAAGTCAAGCTTTATTTTTAGGGTAAACTAAACTCTACTTTGATTTTCACTGTGTCTATGCCCAAAATGTTCATAGGCCTCAGAGACCATTAGAATAATATGACCGTAAATTGAGAAGTCTTATAAGATAGTGTGACCCTCTTTGTTTTATTCTGTGGCATCCTCAGAAGAGACAGTACCCTAATGCAAGGAATCTTGCTGTTATGAAAGAGCTGTAGGTTTGAATCCCAGCCTGGCAGGTGCAAGATGTGTGACGCTAGATTAGATTTGTTTTCTAAATTTCATTTCATCAGCTGCAGCATGAAAGCAAAATTCTATATACATGTTAGTGAAGTACCTGAGTGTAATAGATGCTAACTCCTAAGTATAATTGTCATCACTGCTATTTTGTGGCCATTTTTCAAAGCCATGATGTTTTCTGCGACTTCTCAGTTTCTGGTGCTATGTTTTCTTTAGCGTAGGCTGAGTTCCAGTTTTATGCCATTTTCTCCAATTCTAGATTATTTTAACTCACTGAAAACTACTTTTATGACCACCTTATATTTCCCTTTAAGTTCTCTTCATGCATTATTTATAGATTCATAAACATTTTAATTGTGACTTAACTTTCTCATCTGTAAAAGGAGGATATTAACGGTACTAACCTCATAGAATTGCTGTAAACGTTTGATAATGTAATCATGGCAAAACACAATACATTGCCTGTCACGTACTGCATATTCATGTGAGTAAAAGCTTTTACCTTATTATCTTTATAGGACTTCCAAATTTCAAAACTTCCATTTGGCTTTGAAAAGCAGCACTGTCTTTGAACTATATTGAACTTGTTTTTCATATCTTTATATATGAAATTCATTTAGTTCAACTATTTCATTTATATGTTATATACATTATATATTATACAAATATATATTTCACAACTTGGTACATGAACATATTTCTCAGTAAGCCTACAAAATACCTCAGTTAACCTACAGAATACCTTTCCCTCTAGGCTAAGAAATAATAGATTTAAAAGTCGTGTTAATGAGTCTTAAATCAAATTTTTATGTATTGCCTTTATTTATAAATAATATAGAATAACTGAATCTATTTTAATAAACCCCAAATGTATGCTGATCTAAAAGCTCCTTCTTGAATAGATCAAGGGAAAGAGAGCAACATAAAGTTCAGAGCCAGGGAAATATTGATGGTATTCATCTAAAAGGGTTAATTTAAAATAGACATTTTATCTTTTGCTAAAAATAGATGCTTACTCTTTTTTATCTCTAGTTGATTAGAGTAGGTAATTTATGTATCTTTAACTAAAATCGGTGAAGAGGTTTGGCCTTTTCAAAATGTTCAGTGTCTTCATTTAAGCTTCAGCTTTTTTGGTTTGAATGCAGTGTGTGAATTTTTGTGACAGCAAGCCAGTAATTATTATGCATGGGGGACCCTAGTAGAAATGCAATATTTTGTACTAATTGCTTACAGAAAGATCTGTAATATTGGCTGCAGCATTTGCCCCTTACATGTGCTCAGCTATAACGATCTGAATTTAGTACTGCATTTGTTAATATTAGATACAAATTTATCCTGACACTTTTATAGGCAAAGCCTCGGAAACATTTAGTCATGTAAAATATAATCATTGTCCTGAAATATTTGCTTTTGCTCTCAAGCATTGTAGGCAGGATCTTACTTTATAACCTTATCTGTGTTGCTGAATTAGGAAAATGGTTTGCAGAAGTTATTTGGGGTCCTGACTATGAGAAAGGTGTTAATTTCCAGTGTACCCTTAGCAAATAGCAGTTGTTTACATAATGTAAATATTCCATGTCTCCTACACTCTTCAAATCTTCCTATCATTGTGAATTAAATTTGTTTTTCATTTGCTTCCCATTTCCAATGTCTGTTGCCAGACACTTCAGACTTGAGGGCAAATAAGAGTAGCTAGTGATATAAGTAAAATATTTTGTGTCAGAATAAAATAGCACTCTATTATGTAAAAGGCACAATTCCCCCATATGTTTACCTTGTAACCACACAAGCCAGAATTGTATAGAAGCTTTGAAAAATTTCCCACGGCTGTCATATCCGTAAGTCTTTCTGACCAATTCAGACAGATGTTAGTACATTACTTGGAGCATATTATAAAACTTACCTTTCACTTATGGAAATTTGCTTCAACTTTGTTTCCCAAAAAACAAATACAGAGACTATAAGACATGAGATAATAATAGACCTTTGGACACAGAGACATAAAATGAAATGTATGAGCCCTTGAAAGAGCAATTAAATACATTTTCATTTCAACAACTGAAGATGAGGAACCAAAACAGATGGGCAGGGGGTAGAATAGATGAGAGAAAAATCAGTATTCATCATGGCTCTTGGCATTCTAGCTCAGCAATTTGCTCTGCAGTATATCACAGTAAATCAGACCTAGTTCTGCAATCCCGTCACTAGTTTATTCTTGCATGAAGTAAAAACTGAGAAAGCTGTGGGTATTTCTGAAACCATCCAGTAAGGAGGCCCTAGCCATATTATTATCAACAAGGTGACTCAAAATCTTCTTGGAATTAAGTTATTCATTGTATATCGATTAAAGAAGGGACTACCAAAGAGTTCCTGAAGAACACACCACCCTAGAAAACATGATGAGATATCATGTGATCAATTATCTTTCTAGATCTTAAAACCAAAAACTAAAAGAACAAATTACTTGCTTACATTCTGAGAACATTTTCCAAAAACACAGATTTACTAAAATCAAATAGAACTTGCTTAGGCTTAGGAATATTTATATTTTCCATTAGTCTTAATAACAGGAAGTGTTACAAATATTTGTTTTTAACTTATGAATTGCAAATTGGAAGTCTCAGACTTGGAACCACACTCAAAATCATTCCTGCAGACTTCGGGAAGTGTATTGGTTATCCATTGTCATTCCAGAATTAAAAATGACAACTATGTACAGGATAGCTTCATAATGCTGGAGGTTGACAAATTGGATGGAGTCAATCACCGAAGACCAACAGGTCTTTGGTTGCCATGAGTTCCTGGATGGCCTCACTCACATGGTAGAGACTCAACTGGTGGCCAGTTGGGTTGGCCCTTCTTTCTGCCATATTAACCCTCTCTTAAAGAGGCTAACCTGGGATTGTACTCAAGAAGCAAAGTTCAAAGGTATGAAAACAAAAGCTATAAAACTCTTGAGGCCAATGCTTAGATGTCAAAAAATGTACCTCTCTTACTTTCTGTTGATCAGAGTATGTTACAAAGCCAACCCATATTTGAGAAAAGGGAGGTAAAGTTATCTCTTACAGGGAGCAACAACAAAAAAGTTGTAACCCTTTTTAACCCACCCCAGCAGTGAGCATTGCTTTGATCTGGTCAATAGCCTAAGGGCATTGTGGCTTCCCTGGTAATATTTTGCACTTACTTTCTTCTCCCCCATTCCTCCATTCCAGTATCTCCTTCTGGGTTAGCCCTGAAGAATGATACCTTCCATCAGACATCACCACAGGCACCCTTATTCAGTTCAGTCCCTGGCTCTCCAGTTGTAAGACTCTTTTCTTTCTTTCTCTAATTCATTGTTTTCAACTTCTTATTCCACTCCTTGTACATCTGTGTGGTTCTCCATTTCCTGTCCAGCATGTCACTTTTCTATCTCCTGTTTGGCCAGTATCCTCCTTGACCTTTTTTCCATATCATGAACTTGAGTTCATGCCATCCTCAAATATCAACCTTTGCCACTCTTAGTCCAAAATATTTTCTTGGTCTTCTTTCACAAAAATATTAATGTACAAATATTTATTGGATGTTAGTTGCATTCAAGACAGTTTCCTAGGAACTGTGGCCAAGGTGTTTTAGGTCTTTTTTGAGTAAAGAGAAAACAGTCTATAAATACATAGGCAGTGAAATAAGGTAGCCAGTACAAACATGAGCATTAATATAGTAAGACAAAGGGACGTGGGAGTGATCAATGAGTGGTTCAGGCAATGGTGTCATCAGGGCCTTCTCTGAGGAAGTCACACTTAAACTCTTGACCTAAACACCTGGGTGGTTGAAGATTAAGAGTCATGAGTAGAAAAGAGAGCAAGCAAAATGACCTCCTCTGAATCCTTCCTCTCTTTCGCCCTGAGCATTCACACCATTTATTATTTGGTCCAGTGGTCCTAAACCCGGGCTGCGAGACAGAGTCAACAATCTAGACTCTTTAAAATGCAGACTGACGCCTGGACCTAAACCCAGACCCATCAACAAGCATCTCAGGAGAAGAAAAGGGGAAGGACTGGAATTTTACCTGTATTTTAGAAATCCCCATGTGATTCAATGTGCAGGCAAAGTTGGGGATCACTGATCTCCACCCAACTTCTCCACACTTTCAGGCTATCGATCACGTGGAACCTTTCTCAGTTGTGATTTACAAGATATGGGGTACAGCCCAGATCTGGGGTACAGCTGAGGCCCCGTCCTGTGTGATTTCTGAAAGCCCAGGTGATTCTGAGGCCCAGTGTAGGTGAGAAAGCAGACTGTGGACCTGAGCGTTTAGATGCAGTCCATTTGGCACTTCACTGTACCCCAAGTGTGTTTTCTGTAGGCGTTCCGCGTAGACAGGTCCACAGGGGCTTGCGCTGCATGAGGAGCCTCAGTGCTCTTTTCCTTTTACTTAGTTTCTATGAGCTGCAGACGTTCTTTGACTCTGGTGGGAAGAGTGCGAGTCACAGTTCTAGCTCCAGACCCATGGTCCTACCTGCAGAGCCTCTCGTTCACTCGGCTTGTGAAGCGTCAGGAGCCTGCAGAGCCCCGCGGGTAATTCTCCACGGCTGCAGGTGTGACTTGTGAGGAGCTGATTTATTAACGACCATGCTGGGGCAGTTTAATCCCTGGGAAAGGACATTGTAACTCACCTCTAACTGCTGTCCTATCAAAAAAAATCACCCTCTGTACCACTTCTCTTTGTTTACAAGCTTCTGTTAATGGTTTTCTCTTCATTAAACCACACAGGGGAGTGCTATTTAGGGAACTAATTGAATTCGTGCCAGTTTGGGGCATGATCCAGCATTGCTCCACATCTCAGTATTTGCCATATTATGTATTTTCCTCTCTTCCTAATGCCTGGGTGGTTTTGATGACTACCTGCACAATACAACATTGCAACAGTAACCGTGCACATGGATTTATGCATGTGGTAAATATGGCAGCACATGATCCCGTCACAGGAAGACATACCTCATTTCTCCATGACACAAAACCAAAAATTGCCAAGTGAAATACATCTATTTTTCCCATCATTCCAAGGAATCAATGTGAATCTTAGAAATTGCACTATTCATGAGATTCATTTGATAATAAAAAGACTATACGTTTTTCTCTCTCCCCGTTCTAGTACCAGCTCCTCTCCACTAGTATCAATTGGAATAGTTTGTCTTTCTGATTATTGAAAAGATCGTATATGCAATATTTGTTTTAAGTAGCATCTTGGCTACATACAAACAAAATAAAACTTTCCTGAGCCTTAGCAATTGTTTATCTATGATACTTGAATCAAGTTAACGATCAAGGTAAGGATTTGTAACTACCCTGAATTATTACTATACTTTTAGATAAAAGCTAAAGAGAAACAGTTGACTAAAAAAGAAATATTTTTACTTTGCTATTTGTGCTTTCTCTCTCCTTTACTACTTTTGTATTGGAGGTTTTTCTCCCCAAAATCAATTGAATCTTCCTCTTTGGTCCTTCTGTTGAATAGTCCTTTATATTTTAGGTTCTGGTGACAGGCGTATATCTCTTCTTTGGTTGTTCTCATCTTTTTCTACCTGTCATCCGTTCAATCACATTAATTGTTTGAGATGAACAGTACCATCTTTCACAGAATTATGCTTAGACCATAAATTATTTGTAGCTGAAGTCTTTGAACATCTGACTGGGCTGGTTAGCAGAAGTAAATATTCTTTGTCGTTTTTGCTTTCACAGTTTGTGGAGACGAATGCACAGGCCTTCTTCTCGGTGACCTGGCTCGCCTGCAGCAGATGGCCATGGGCATCAACCTCACTGGCCCACTGCCTGCTCCGTATAAAATCCTGTATGGTCTGGAAAACACCACTCAGGAGCTAAAGGTAGGTCGCTGTAGCAACAGCAAGAGCCAAGGCCTAAATGATAGAAGCTTCCCAAGCTGTATTGGCCATAATTGGTAATTGCTTTCTCCACTGCCCCAAACTGAGGGAAGCACTGTTCGGGATACCCAGAGATTTTCTAAAGCAGTGTTTTTCAAACTTGAGTACTAGGATATACAGAGTGTTATTAAAGGAAAAGAGTTTCATGTACCCCCCGCCCGCCGTTAGGCAGTTTTATTATATGACTTTAAAATGTACAAACATAAAATCAGGTATGTATGCCTTATACTTATAGCTCCATAAAATCAAAACAAATTAATCCTTACAAAAGCCTACAAAACTGATAAAATTCAAATTAAAAACATTAATCTAAAGCAATATGATTTCACCAAAAGTAAATGGCTTCTTGCAACAAGAATATGATATTGACTACTTCCGCATGAGTTCTGCCCTCCTCTGCAGGTGACACGGGGTAACTCAATTCTCTTTTCCCCTGTTTAACTGGACAGCGCCTTGCAAGGGGTCCCAAAATGACCCTTGGGATCTCTTGACAAGGGCAAGTGACTCCCACACTCCAGTTGCCACATAATCCAGCACACACGCTCCTGAGGGCCCTGAGATCAGATGGTGGCATCTGTCTCTCAAGTTGTCTCCCGTAGGATCTGCCAAAGCCTATGTTAACTTATAAGGTTATGGTCAAAATAAAAGATCAAGATTAAAGTTTTGTGTTGGAAAACCAGAAAGCATATGAGAAGCACTGTTCTAAAGAATGATTAAAGCTTTCGATGTTAATGGGGTAGGAAGAAATGTTAAGGAAATTGGAGTTGTTTTAAAGGGATGAGAGGTGGGTAATTACACACTATCAGTCAATTACTGAGTATCTATTGAAAAATTATAGCATGCTCTAGGGTTGTACTTGGTTTGCTGGAGGTTTCTTGACTCCTATAATATTGTCACTACCCTCAGGAAGCTTGGATTCTGTGTGGTTAAAAAATTATTAAACACTGATCATTCGAGAAATGCAAATTAAAACAACACTGAGGTTCCATTTCACTCCAGAAAGAATGGCTATTATCAAGAAATCAACCAATAACAAATGCTGGAGGGCTGTGGAGAAAAAGGAACCCTTCCCCACTTTTGGTGGGAGTGTAGACGGGTACAACCACTGTGGAAATCAGTGTGGAGATTCCTCAATAGACTAAGATTAGAGGTCCCAATTAACCCAGCTAGCCTTCTGGGTGTCTTCCAGAAGAATTAAAAATCATACCACAGCAATACATGTGCACTCATGTTTATAGCAGCACAATTTGTAATAGCTAAATCTTGGAAACAGCCCAAAAGCCCATCAACCACAAAATAAATAAAAAAAGTTGTGGTATTTTTATATGGAATATGACTTAGCTATAAAGAAGGATAAACTCAATGCTTTTATAGGTAAATGGGGGCCAGGAATTTAGCTCAGCAGTGTAAGCACCTGCCTGGCAAGCACAAGGTTGTGAGTTCCATCCCCGGTACCAAAAAAAAAATATATATATATATAAAATAAATATATAATAAGATATAATAATAAAATTTATATATATAAATAAATGCAACTTGACACCATACTCCTCAGTGAAATAGATCAGACTCACATGTTTAAATATCATATTGTCTCCCTAGTATAAAAAACTGAAAGAGTAAATAAGATCCAAACTGTACAATAAATATTGTGAAAGGGAAAGAAACTACTCAAAAGGAAAGAACAACTGGAATAGAGGAAAGGAGAAAAGAAAAACAGGAAAAGATTATATATATATATATATATTTATATACATGATAAATAATTATACTACTAATCTCTGTTAATGCATCAAAAAGAACAATTTGTGCTTTCATTGTTTGATTGTTTGATCTTTTTTTCATGCCTATATCTTGTAAACTGAGCAACTACTTTGAAGATAACAATATGCATTATGTTAACCATTGTTGATCTCCTATTATGTTGTTTTGAAATTATGTATCATCATTTTTATTCTTTTTTCATTTCAAAGTAAAAAAAAATAGAATGGAAGCTTAAGATAGAGATTGTTAGGCCATAGAAAACAAATGAAGTTATGCATTGAGAAAAAAAATCATTAAACAATAATTAAGCAATTAGTGAAAACATAATTACTATGTGCTTCATAAAGATTTCAAGTAAAATAAAGCACAAAGCTTTAAGAAATTAGTAAGATTCAGAGTAACTAATGACCGAACCACTAATGAGAGCATAATTTATGGTGAACCTGAAGGGAAGGTACCATTTTAGTAGGTAGAAGAGTACAATATTGGTGAGGGTGGAAAAAGAAATCTAAAGTCTATTCCCCTGGCAGGACCAGATAGTTATCTAGAAAACATATTCTTTGATCCTGACTAAAGTCTTATTATTGTTATCCCTAATTTCCAGAAGAAGAAATTAATTAGTATAGCAAGAATGACTAATGATATTAATTGCAAAACTAAGCAATTATCTAAAGTCTTGCATGCATTCCATGCATAACACATTTGGAAACTGCAAGAAGTAGGAAAAGAGCTGTGGGCTGAATGTCTGCATTCCTTCAAAGTTCAAGTGCTAAAGCATTTAGTGTCTTCAAGCTGATGAAAGAAAATACCAGGGACTGGCTGCCTTATAAAAAACAAATTTTTCACAGTTCTGAAGTCTGAGAGGTTCAAGGCAGAGACTGTCTGGTAGTTCCTCACAGGTGGGGCCTTCTTGCTGTGTCCATGGGGAAGCAAACAGCTAGCTTTCTGGGGTGTCTTTCAGAAAGGAACAAAGTCCCACTATCCTCGGGACCCAATGACTTGCTCACACCATTGCTTAGTGGCTGGCATTTCAGTGGATGAATTTGGGAGGACTTCTACATCCCCTACCCACAATGTGATGGTTTGTGAGAGTAATCAATGTCACATTAGGGCATGAAGGTAAAGCCCTCATCAGAGCATCAGTGGCCTTATAAGAAGGGAAAGAGACACCCCTCTTTCTGTCTGCCAGTTAAGGACAGGAAAAAGGGAGCCTTCTGCAGAGCCTCACCAGGATCCAAATTGGTGAGCACCTCAATCTTAGCTTCCAGGCTCCTGAACTATGCACCATGTCAAGTATCAAGTCTTGAGTATTTTTATTGGAGCAGATGGAATTAGGACAGAAGTACTGCAGTACTTTACATTTCTCTGGTAGCAACACTAAGGCACAGGAGTTTTGTATGAGGTGCAAGGTTACAAGGTCACTGAGTGCAGAGATAGCATTTGAATAATGCAACTATCTTTGCAAACACTCGGGAAGGCTAACTACCTTAGCTGGGAGGACCTTGCTAGCCCCTCGAGAAGCCTTCCCGACCCACAGCCCATGCATACTCTTGCCACTGAATCCTACCTAAGAGGCAGGGGTATGAGTGAGGTCTGTCTGTCCAATGCTGGAAGTCAGACTTGCTAGTGGAAGACAGGCTGGAGACTTGAGTGGGCTGGTGTGACACGAAGGAAAAGCTTGAAAGCCAGAGGAATCTGAGTTGACCTTGGAGCCTCGTTGTTCACAGTGATAGAGAGTTTTCACACACACAAAGAAGATGCCGACTAGTTATTTTCCACATTCAGAAAGGTAACACAAGGAAAATACATAAGAAATGCAAACTCTTCAGTGGGGCATAAAGTTTCTTAAATAATGCATAAGCAGTGAATGCAAGGGACTAAGGGACTCTATGGAAGAGATTCCAAATCATGGACATCCAAACCTAGGACTTTAGGAACCCACCTGCTGTGTCTTGGTGTTGATCAAAATGACCTTAATTATGCTTAAATTCCAATTTCTCTGGACTCTTATGTTTACTTTCTTCTTCCATAATTCATCCATCATGTGGATACTTAAGATCCCATTTTGGTAATTTCCAAACTTAAGCAAATTACTTCGCTTCCTCTTTCAGTGCCTGTTATTATGTCTATGGTCCCCAGATTCCAGCCAGAATCCATCAAGACCACACATAGAATGGGACAAAGTTGGGGTTATTAACTCGTTGGAGCCACAGACACGAAACGCCATGGGGAGATGTAGGGTGTCTCAGGAAGAGAATATGAGGAGAAACATAGTGTGTGGGTTTCTGCTAGTCAACTGGGGGGAAGGTTCCAAAATGTGGGAGTTTTGTGCTCTATTAGGTACTATTAGGAGGTAGGAGCAATTCTGCAATGAGTATTCTGGTGAATCTTGCCTAGAAAAAGGGACAAACAGAGAGAGAGGCTAAAGCTATGATTAGCAAAGAGGCAGTGGTCACTCCTATTAGCCAGGTAGTTTTGTGATCTGCATGAGAGATGGCAATGTCTGTACTTAGACACAATCACAGAGCAGTCTCATAGTCATTCTATCCATCATTGTCGCAGAACCATCCTGTCTAACATTAGTGTCCCATGATCTGGCTTCTGTTGAGTAGAACATGGCTCAGCTGTGCACAACAGACCAGCTCCTGCCAGCACTGAGGCCAGGTCAGTCAGTGCTTGGCTGGATCCCCAGGTAGGGCTGCTGTTCTCTCTTCCTTCTAAACTGTGTGGCTGTTGACTAGAACAGGAGCCCTAACCTCTGCCCATTACCGGTGGGGTGATCAATGCGTAAAATTTTTAACTCTTGTAGCCACATTTTGCTCAGCCACAAAATGGAATAACATTTATCTCACAGGGGTCTTGTAGGAATTAAGTGAAAAAAGAAAAGCAAAGCAAAAGAAAAGAAACAAGCCTAGCACATAGTAATTTCTCAATAAATTACTGCAATTTTTTACTATTTGCCTGAGTATTTGGAATAGCACTCAGTGTAGATGTACTTACTTGAAATCATTTCTGTCTCTTTCTTGAAGGTGAAAATTCTAAGGTTTTTGTGTAGACAGGAAAAATATGTTCTCCTCAACCCTACGGTTACCGCGACATTATGTCGTAAAATGTTTAAGAGATGAACTCTTTTTTCAGCACCTGCTCTCACCTCAGAGGGCTCCAGAGAGGCTCCTGCAGCTGGCAGAAGACAACCTGAGCACGCTGGTGACAGAAATGGATGAGCTTCTGACCAGGGTAAGTCAGCACAACTGTGAGTCTCCTCCGAGCAGATACAGCTTAAGAAGTTAGTTTCTGTGGAAATCAAGAAAGATGACTTCAAAGTTCTGAAATATAACTCTTGTCCTTTCTAATTTCCAATTTGGTGCACAGAATAGATGTATTACGATTTGATACTTCTTTATCTCTCAGAATCAGGTAGCAACTCGTATCCCCAAACCTATGAACAAAGTTGGTATACTCGAGAACTACCCAGCACAAAGATTAAAATATCAGAATGATAATGCGTTTTTGTAACCTTACCCAGTAGTTGCTGTGCTAAAGTGTTTTGCTTTTTGTTTTTGTTTTTGTTTTTGGTCAATTCTAAGTTTCAAAAGCACTGTCCTTGATTATGTAAAGAGAAAGAACAACAAATGAAAATACTTTTAGTCTCTTTGACCTCAGAGGACTGTAGCAGTTGTGTAGGAATAATCTAAATCAGTATTCCTACACAAAAGAGGAAACCTTCTTTATTGTGAAATTACAAAGTATTTAAGATACCTTTTAGAGTCAGAATGTAAAATTCATGATGCATTTATCAGACTTATTTTAGAAATTGGTTCCTCTTGCCGGCAAAGAAAGAAAACAGTATCAAGCCCGCCATCTTGTGGCCAGCAGATGAATAAAAAGGAAGCTGGCTTGGCTGAAGGCAGCCAGTTGATTATCTTAAGCTTTAAATGACAAAGGATGCTGGGGCTAGAAGGTCCTTAAAGTGAATCTTGTGCACTTTGGATTTTAAGGAAGAGTTGCCTCAGGTTATAGCAGTGAAAGGAAGTAACAGTGACTTTCCAGTTCTCTAAACCCAGAGAGCTAAGCAGGACCCAGCCCAGGAGTCCTGCTGCCCCTGTACTTTTTTCACATGAACTGCTGCTGGATGAGGAAAATTTCCACGGGGAAATCAGATGGTTTCTGAGAACATAATGCTTGAACAATGGCCCTGACACGACAACAGCATGCTGAACACTTCTTCAGAATCCCAGGCCAGCAACATGCAGTGAAGAGACGAAATGCCAGCCCTTGCCAAGTGTATTTGGACATGCAGTTAAATTGATGAGTGTATGAATCTCATGCCAATTTGATGTTAATAATTTTGCATTTGTTACTTTTTCTCAGTAAGTGATTTGAGATGAGTGGTGGCAGAGTAAACTTAATTCAGTTTAATCCAATTCAATTTGGAC
>RJWT010002913.1:0-38567 GCA_004365215.1 Cuniculus paca
ATTATCACAGGATGTAGAAACAAAATCTTTCAAGTGTGTTTAAAAGTGCACTGAAACTGATATAACAACCAAATAACTTGAGGTTAGCTATATTGTGAAGCCTGAAATTATTCTAAAATACTATTTATTTAAATGTGTATATTAAAACATCATCAAAATATATTTAAATTAGTTGTAGTTATTTTAAAGACTCAGATTGAAAAAGCACAAGGCTTTAGTCAAAAATTTTTTCACTTGAAAGAAGAGAAGGAATGCTAGTATTAATTTGGAACAAACCTGAAATGTTGAAATTCCATGTTTTAGTTTATTTCATCAAAATATTCTTATTCATTTAAAATTATATTCCTATATTCATGATACTAGACAATTTCAAAGAAATTACTTTTTGTTCACTTGGTCCTGCTGAATGTGATGGCTATATAACTTAAGACTTTTGTGAAATAAAATAACTTAGGCAAATTTATATGCTTCGAATAGTTTTCCTGTGCTTCCAAATTTAGGAAAGAAAGCAAACTTTTTGGATGTTATACACATGTACATGAATGTTCACTAGGCATTGTTGCTTTCTGTTTTAGAGAAAGATAAAAATTGTTTCCAGTCTTTTATGAAGGCATTGTCTATCATTCTTGCATTTAGAAAAATTTACCAGAAAAATCTATGACTGTCAGTTAGACTAAAATGAATACAGTGGGTTTCATACAGAATCAAAACAAAAAAATTGCCCTGTTGATTGAAGGACAAATCAGGGAAGACTTTTGCTGGAAGTTGGCATTTGCTGATATGAAGCCTGTCTTGCCATCACTCAGAGAGAGGTTCTGGCCAGGAAAACTAATCAGAAATCAGTGTGTAGGTATAGGTAAATTACCAAAGACTAGTGTTGTATTTTTGAAGTGCTAAAATTTTTCCTGAAGTTGTTAATGTTTAACAAAATTTTTTTATTTCCAAAGTTATCAAGTTAATATGAAGATCTTAGTACAATAAACCTAAATTTTAATCAAACACTGTATTTTAAAAAAATAATGATATCAATACCTGCATTATTCTGGTGATTTTACTATTTAAACTTTAGCTTTAGAATTGAAATGCTAAAGGAAAATAAGAAAAAAATGAAGGAGAACAAGGGCAAAAATCTTCAAAAATTTCACTGTGTTGTCTTTGAACAAAGGGCTCACCAGTTGGATTTCAGGTTCTTTTAACCACATTTTAAATCCTCTTTGAGTTTTTAAAATTTACTTCTATTTAATTTCTATATAACTATGTATCCTATAGCAGAAAACCACATATCTCAAAAATACATTTATTAAAATGTAGAATTAAATTATTTATCAAATATACATGGAAGAGAGTCTGAAACTTTTTAGGAAGTAAATAATTTTTTTCTGTTTTTCAGTATTACTTTCATATGATTACTAGAAAAGTAATGTGATTAACGCAAGTTAGTTACAGACATTATTTGGCTTCAGCAATTGAAGGCAAACACACAAACATCAACTAGAACATATTCAAATTCAATAGATTATTACCATGCATCATAACCTAAAATTTGATTCTTCAGTGATCGAAGTCCTTGAGGCTTTGGCTCATCAATGAAATCATTACATCATGCCCTAGAGAATATACCTTGAATGTCATGATAACTCCTGCTATTTCTTGTGAGTTCTATTGAAACCCTATTTATCCTATTAGGGAAGTCAATATGTGCACAGCAATGAAGTATTTCTCATTTGAATATACAGTCTTGCAATAATGTTGATAAGCCAGGAAAAATGAGGCAGTTTCATTTTTCCACTGAATTATCACATGCAATAATGAACTACCTAGCTACTTTTCACATTTATAGTTTTTTATTTTGTTGGGGGTTTTTGTCACTATTTTTTAATTCTATCTTCTGACTGCAGGAGGGGAAACACTATTACATATTGCTAGTTCATGTGTACTGGTCCTCAAACTAACTTCTAAATATATTATTATTAAATAAAAATAACTTTTTAATATTTAATTATACAAACACTATTCTCCCACTGTGTTGAAAAGTATAAGCCCAATGAATGAGGTTCAATTTTTTAAAAATTTACTTGTAGAAATAGAAACACTTCAGAGCATTCTGAGAGAAAAGAAGATAATATTCATAAACTGGTTCTGTCCAAAACTGTTGCAACCAAATGTGAATTTAAAGTCATGGTTATTTTCATGGACCTCAACTTACTACCTTACATATGTTAATATAGTGACGTATTTGCATAAAAGAATTGCCATTACAAAGTTGCTCCTAATAAGAGTTATGTTTCTCACAAGGTATTTAAAGAAGTCCCAAGCTTGTCATAAGGTATTTCAAAATTCCAAAAAATCAGGACTAAAAGTAAATGGGGGGAAAAAAGCCACATCCTAAATAACTGTCTTTTCAAGTGAAAAAATAATATGATAATTGCACGCATGGTTAATCTGACATGGTATATCTACCTTTCTGGAGAAGGGGTTATGAGATAGGACACTTGGTGAAGACTTGACTTCATCATCTACCAATTTCTTCAACAATAGCATATCCTTGTCACTACTATATAGTAAGTCCACATCAGTGAGTCTTTCTTTTGCACTATGCAGACGATTTATTGCCTTTTGGGAAGTGATGTGGGAGAGGGACTGTAGAAATCAGCACTTGGTATACTTACAGTGAAACATTTTCTGCATCCTATTTCTGGGGGACTATGCCACCATAAAGCTATCTTCATTGAGATTCAAATAATACACAGATATTTTCTGATTTTGGGCAACTGCTGAGCACTCTGTCTATAGAACTTTGCTTAAAACATTCTGTGCAAACAATTTTCTCAATTCCTTACAATCCCTGAATGTTGAGTTACAATTTAATCATTGTCATGAATCAAATAGATCTTTACCTTCGAAGCACAATTATTTCTGGGAAACAACATTTGCTGCTAAAAATTAAGATGTGATGTATGCTGTTAATACATATTAACTTCTCTATTTGTTGCTGTGGATCCTTCTTAAGAGGATTACAATGCCAGAGCTATCATAGTGGGTTAATGACATCTTACAAGTTTTGAGTTGTTTCGATAGCTTTCTAGTCTCACTCAAGATGCCATAGGGAGGTTCCCAAAGGCCACAAATATGAATTAAGCACGGGATAGTAGCATAACGAAATGTTAATATTCTGGAGGAGTAAGAGTGTTGCTCATGAAACTATTTGTGACTTTGGAATTTTTTTCTTTAGGACTAATATCATATATGTGACTACCAGTTGATGAAGTCTTGACTATCAGATAACATTACTTCAATAAGTTTAGCACAAGCAACGTAATCTCCTATGGATAATGCATAAGTATCATTGCAAACAGTTCCTACAACTGCAGTATGGACATCTAGAAATGTTATCTTGTTTTTATGGAAAATGGCAAGATTAACACACTAAACATGGTTTTTGCAGTTTCAAAGATTCCTTTAAAAAAAAGTCTCCTTGTTTTTCTTTTAGAAATGATGATTTGGTATGCTGTATTACTTTATATCAACAGAAATAACTGACACTTATTTTTATGGAATTAATCATCTATCTAGTGTCTAAAATACATATCAGCAACACACATTATATCTGACACCCTGTATTCTTAATGTCATATAACCAGGGTGGTATAAAAATGCATGCCATAATGCCCTGTGGTATATTGAACAATCAAGGCTCTTTTATTTGGTTTTTGTCATGGAGCCAAAGGCTGATAAAACCCAGCATGATACAATGCTTGCATGCTGTCACATCTTCAGTCTGCTCCTAATGTTTTCTAAGTATTGGACTAAGAAGGAAAAAAACCATTTTGGATAGTTTTATGATTCTTCAAAATTCTAAGATTGTATTGATTTACTCAAGGAAAGAAGACCCATAAGGAAAAGCATTAAACATGGAATTGATAGGCCTCCTGCCTTAGCCTCCTGAATGTTGAGATTGCAGGCATGCACTACCACACTCTGTCATATAAATACACTTGAAGAACAGAAAAATAATGTTAGGTGGGATTAAAGACTCACTGGAGAAAAATACATATCACCTGACAAAGTAAGCTGGCTCAGAGCGTTAAATCAGTGTGGTTCAGCTGATGGATTTTAAAATTAACTAAAGGCCATTTTCAAACAATACCTATAATAATGTTATCAGAATGTTCTGGTTTTCTAGTACATAGTTACCCTGAAAAATGGCTGCAATTCCACTTGAGGGACTCTAGGAATGAGACTTACTGAACATGATTGTGATGTTTTATGAAATGCGGATTTTCTATCTTGGGAATCCTGGATTCCAATTGAAATCAAAAAGAATGTTTAACTGAAATATCTCCCCATAGAGAACAATCAATCTACAACTACTTGTTTAAAGACCCAAAAGTTCTTTCTTCTGTGAATTTCTTAATGTCTTGGTGAGTGGATTGATCTCTGGGTCTTTTAGAGACATAGTTTGGTGTGAGCCTAAGTATTTAATAAATTAGCTCAAAATTTTTATTTCTCAATATTCTTTTTTAACTATAATATAATCAGGAAATTCTTGCCTCTCAAATTTAGCATTTATAATGCGCTGGTGAATCCAAATGTGTCAACTAATCAAGAAGAATAATTATAAACACTCCCATCTGCTTGACCTAACACATTGAGTGCAAAATATCTGGCAAATGCACTTATAAATTGATGCCAAACTAAAATTATTCTCAACCCTAATTTTCTACAGTTTTCATAAATCATTCACAGATATATTTCTCTTGATTTGGTTAAAATTATAAACTTTGGAACTACTCACATCTAAGTTCCTACTTCTGGATTTGACTTTATAATTTATTCAAAAAGCGTGTTCCGATGTGATTCAGTCTGGAGAAATGAAAGAAAGTAAGAATGGGACTTGAGTAATATTGATTTTTTCTTATAGGTTTATTTTTTGTGAAAGAAATTAAAGGATTCTTGTGAATGTGAGGAATAAATGATTCTTATGGCAATGAAGAATCATTATTATAAGAAAAATCATGACAATAAGCTTTATTTTCTTCCATATCTAGAACACAGTATAGCACGTAATATATTCAAAGACAGATTTCTAAGTGTATGGCTTTAAATCAATAAATACTATACTATACTACCACTATACAACCACTATACTTCCATTCTTTCTGTTTCCATGTGTTTTCATAAGAAATGTAGAATGTGAACAAGTTGTAATGAAATTTGATAGAGGTTTTGAAATTTGAATTTTTAGTCAGTTATCTTAATTGTGCTTTTGAAAAATTTAAGACATATATGTAGGATAGTCATAGAAGTTACATAGAATGTAGTATAATCTAGTAAAATTTAGAATTGTGAAGCTTGCATGGTCTTATTTAAACAAAATATTTGAAAGGATAATTATTTCCTAATAATCCTCAAAATATTGATCCTTTAAATTTTCTGCCATAAATTTGTTTTCCATTGTAGTCATCCATGAAATAAAAATAATAGTTCAATAGCTATTCAATTTCATATATTATTTTTGTCTAAGGCAACATAGCAGTGAAAAGAAGAGATAACATATCTAATGCAGGGAGCTAACATTTTTAAAACAAATCAAGCAATAAACAAACCAAATGAATGTGTGGTATATTCAATGATGCTATGTGCTATGAGAAGAAAGTACTATAAAAATCTAGAGAGAGTTCTGGCAAGAAGCATGGGTCAGACTTTATAAACATGAACTTATCCTATAATGGGCTTATTTTTCCATGTACTGAGCATGGATTGTTGGATGAACTGTCCTCATTACACTGCAAGGGGATGATTTCTTATTTCTAATTGAGTTTTCACTGTTTTTAATACCACCAGTCCATGTTGCTTCTCCCAGATGTGTCCAGATTCTTCTCTTCATCTCTAATCATTCCATGTGGATTTATTCTGTCATTCCAAGGTTGATAGTAAACTGTCATATTCGAGCAGAAAAATTAAAGTATTAAGAAGCACTAGAGAGGATATTGAAAGTTTAGCTTGTTAGAGTAAAAAGAATGGATTACACCATAAAGGATGTTACTCAAAGTAGTGGCATGGAAGTACTCCAATGTCAAAACTTATTAAAATGTTTCTACCAACACTTTACAGTGGATACATAACAGATTACAATATCAAACTGTTAACTCTGCCTTAACCACAGCCCTAGGAAAACTTGGGACATTGGATCTAATTCAATGACTAGTATATGTGCCCCTAATTTATTGATATAAAGACATATATTGGCAAACTTGCTTTACAAAAATTGAAAATTGATGACTGTTTTTGTTCAGAAGTTGGTCAGGAAACTTAATCTAACCTGAATGTTTCAATCATAAACATATAGATTTGAGAGCTTACCAAAGAGCCTGTATTGGAGATTGAATCCTAAGAAAACTGCTCCTGGAAATGCAGAAATTATAAGAAACCAACACAAATGATTGCAACTGCATGATACAATAAAATGTATGAGCTGTGAGCTTCCAAAACAGCATTGCATTAGATAGCTGCCAAGCTATAAGTTTTCCATGTCAGCCAAAATAGTAATAGCTTCTATTTCTATTTTGGTTTTCAAAATTTCAGCTAGCTGATATTCCATGGTAAAATCTCACCCAGAGGCTTGATTAACATTAACTTAGAAAATAGTATTCTACAGTTTCTAGACATTCTGATAAGGATTGAAGATAAAAGAGGGTGAGGCCTGAACAAAAGTAGAGCACACTCAGAACACTCACATTGTGTGTCTTTGGCAGTGCACAGGAACATAGTTACAGAATATCAACACATGTAATTTTTAGATTACAAATACAAGTTTGTAATGACTTCCATAAAACAAGAGCATAAAAAGGAACTCTAATAAGTTAAGAAGATATTATGACATAGATGAAAATAAACTGTTAGAAAAGAAGTAAAAAGTAAAAAGAAAAAGGCATAAATAGATGAATATGAAAGAGCACAATATTATATAATACTATTAATAATATAATAATAACAGAAACTGCATGAATGAAAGTGAGAGGAAGAAAATAGAGATTAATAACATGGTAAATGAACTCTAAGTGAAATAGTTGAAAATAGAAGTAGGAAAGTATATCAAACTTCACCATGATTGATATCTTTCAGAAAGTCAATAGACAAAATTTTGGTATTGAAAATAATCCCAGAAAATAAAAAAAATAATTTTACATATGCAGACTAAAATTTCCTATATTTTTCAAGGAAACAAATAGTTTGACATAAAATCTACACATTAGGATCTATCTTGCTAAGAGGCAAATAGTCATCTATAAAGGATATCCTATTTCTCCATGGTGACATTCAATGACAGAAAATGATGACACTATGAGATATAGAAAAAAGTTTAGAATAAACAATCTATGGTTGAAGAAAAACAGCAACAAAAAATTTTACAACTTATAAGAATAGGTTCAAATAAATTTTTCTTTCAGAGTACTAGACACTTTTCAGCAGAAAAAATACAAATGGCCAATGAGTATGTGAAAAAATACTCATCATCATTGACCTCCAGAAAATTGCAAACTAAAACTACACTGAGATACCATCTTATGTCACAAAGAAAGACTATCATAGAAAATCTAATAATAACAAATGTTTATGAGGATGTGGAGAAAAGAATCTCTGTTACACTTTTGCTGGGAAAAAAATCTACTAAAACCATTATGGAAATCACTGTGGAGATTCCTCAAAAAAAACCTAAAAAGCAGATGTTCCGTTTGATCCAGCTATCGTCCTTCTAGATATCTTCTCAAAAGACTTAAAATCATTATATTAGAGGAGTACATATGTGTGTATATATACATATATATATATATATATATATATATATTTTTTTTTTTTTTTTTTTTTAGCAGCACCGGGGATTGAACTCATGATCTCATGCTTGCCGGGCAAGCACTTTTGCCACCGAGCTAAATCCCCAGCTGTACACATGTTTTATAGCAACACAATTTAAAATAGCTAGACCTTGGAAACAGCATATATGCCTATCAACAGATGAATGAATAAATAAAATATGGTGTTTATATACAGTTGTGTACTATATATACAGTTGTGTACTATACTGTCACAAAGATATACCTAATGTATTTTTAGGAAAATGGATGCAAACTGAGATCATAAATGAAATCAGCTATACACAAGCTCAAATATCACATGGTTTCTCATATATGAGAAAAAATAGAGAGGAGAGAGTACAAAATAAAAGAGAGATAATTAGGAAATAGGGAGAAATTCAAATACCCAAATTCCATTGTTTTAAAACGTATCTCTCTCTCTCTCTCTTGCTCTCTTTTTTCCTCCTTTCCTTCTCTATCTCTGTCTGTCTACTTTCTCTATTTAGCATATGCATGCTAATTGGCTTCATTTGTACTACTATTTTATCTTAATTTGTTGAAAAAATTGTGTTATTATCTGTTTCTTTTAAAATCTTTTTGACTTATGTCTTGTATTCTGAGTAGCTACTCTGACAATAACAATGCACAGTATAATAAATAGTGTTGTTTTATTATTTAATTAGGACATATTGTCTTTATTTTTTCATCGAGAAAGAGAACATACTAGAGTCTGATCTTCCACAAATCAGGAAAAAATTACTTTTGTCAAAAAATGCGGAAAATCTTGAATCTATTTCTGTGGGAATGTAGTGGGCTAACTAATGGTCAGCTTGTAATACCCAGCTGAACTGATTGAGCATGGTGCTGGGTGTGGAAGGCCCTCCTGAGGACTGTTGCCAACAGCATAAAAGGAGAAGTGGAGGGGAAGATGGTATACTGTTGAATTTCCTGGAGAAGTTTGTCATGCTGGTTTTCCTTATATGAACTCGGCTGTTCTCATCATTGGGTTCTCGCTGTCACTGAGGATAGTTGTGCATCTCTTCAGGGGAGCTCTGGTTCTTATTTTAGGTATCACTTACTGGCTCTAGTGCAGATTCCTCAGACTGCTGATGCAGATCCTTCATCCTGCCAGTACAGACTTTCTAGCTTCAGCCACTGACCTTTGGGCCTTCCCAGTGTAGAACCTTGATACAGACTTGCATGAGACATTGTTGTGGGCTCTCGGTCTTCAGCTGGACTCATGTAGGACATTGCCATGGGATTTAGGCTCTCAGCTAGATTCACTGGGCTTCTAGTGTGTGGACAGGTCTACTGCACTCTTTTGTATTTAAGTCTTTGGGTGAATATAAAATAACCCTATAAATTTTGTGTCCTATATTAAATCTTTTCCCTTGTAAACCCTGACCACACCAAAATAACATGGAATAACACCAAAATAAATATGGCCACAAACATGACCATGACTAAGTATAAACAAGAGTTTTAATGAGGTAAAACCTGGATATGTGGAAGTGATATAAACATAGAGGAAATACAGCTGGCTGTGGTGACAGAAGCCTTTAATTCCACCACCTGGGAGGATCCAGGAGGATAACCATGAGTCCAAGGCCAACTTGGGGTATGTAGTGAGTTCAAGGCCAGCCTGAACTACCTAGTAAGACTTTGTTTCAAAAAAACTATGTGAATTCAGAATTTATGTATAAGAACAACTAAACAGTTGTAAAAAATCAAAATATCTAATTAATGGAAAAATATACCATATACATGAACTGAAGTCTAGCCATTGATAAGCTACTAATTGTTCCCAACTTTTGCAATAGAGTCAACAAGATTCAAATCAAATTCTCAAGAACTATATTGTGGCTAAATTTTACAAATGAAGAAAACCAGACAATTCCCAAACGATACTAAAATAGAAGAGAACTTAATACCTGATGTCAAGTGCTATAATAACGTTTGACAATTAACATAATGAAGCACTAACAAGAAAAACAGAGATCACTGGACTGGCATAGAAAAAAATAATAAATCTTCCAAAATTAGTTAAATGATTTTGACAAAAACCAAAATTCTACAAAAGAAAAACAATTCCATATAAATACTATTCAGAAATACTAAACTAGACTTCTCATATAAAATCCATAATGAAACAGGTTGTGTGTGTGTGTGTGTGTGTGTGTGTGTGTGTGTGTCTCCTATTTCCAGTGGTCAATCTGATTAAAACTTTCTGGGGATAGTAATAATAACATAAGGAAATACATATATATATATTATATTACATATATGATGAAAAATATGAAATATTACAAAGGACCTAAAGGTGGTACAAACAAATAAAATGTATATCATATTTTGCATATGGACTTTCAGAAACATAAAAGTGGCATTTGTTCCAATGTTAACCCATAAACATAATGAAATCCCAGTAACAATTATTAAAAATAGTTTTTGTAAAGCAGCAGAAAAGAGAAATTAGTTTCAGGAATCATACAAAAAATCAGCATGATTGATCAAGAAATGCTTTAAAAATGAATAAGAGTAATTTGTTATGACTTGTATCTAAATGTCCTTTCTAAAGCCTCATGCAGTCATAGGAGGGGCTTTTCAGAGGTGGCTGGATCTTGAGTGTGTGCAGCTAGGATCAAGGATATGATGCTGGGATTAAGGCTGCCCCACCCTGGGTGTGAGTGCTATTCATCCTAAGGGTGGGTATCCTGGAGAAGATATAAGGGCTAGAAAGAGGATCACTGCTTGTCACTTGCTGCTTCTTTACATACAACCCAGAGGGAAATTTTGCTAATGTAGATATTTCACTTCCACAGAATCATACAAAAGACCAACAGTACATAAAAAGATTTTCAACATTACTAATAATTAAGAAAATGCAAATCGAATTCACAATGAGAGATTATATGTTAAATTGAGAATTTTTCAAGATAAATATTGATCAGGATGGGAAGAAATTGGAATCTGTGTGAAATTTTGATGGGGAGTTAAATGATCAAATGATGTAAGAATATGAAGGATCTTCAAAAATGTAAAATAGAATTACTATATCATGTAGCAATAACTTTTGTTTTTTTAATCTGAAAAATTAGAATCAGAATTCTGAAGACATACATAAAGAGTAATGTAGAATATAAAATTTTTTCTATTACTCAAGTTGTGAAAACAGTGTAAATGTCCCTCAGTAGAGGAATGAATTTAATGAAAGAGGTGCATACATACAATGAGTATTACTACTGAGCATTCAAAAAAGGAAAATTTTGTAACAACATGTATAATTCTTGAGAATATTAAGTGAGAAAAAACACTTATAGAGAGACAAATATTTTACTGATTTTATTCATCTGGACTATCTAAAATCCATAAATGTTACAAAAACAAAGACTAGAGTTACAATGGCCAACTGCTTGAGGGAGAAGGAAAATGAGGAGTTGCAAATCAACATGCACGAAATTTCAATTATGTGAGATGAATTGGTTCTAGATCAGATGTATAAAGTAGTATTTATACTTAAGAATATTGTATTGTGCACTTAAATATTTTTTACAAGTGTAGATCTCAGGTGTGTCTTCCCAACACAATAAAAACAAAAAAAGTAAAAGAAAACACTGTGAACTTACAATAGAAATAAATATACCTTGGTTATTAATACCAGAATATATCACCTCATTCATTGTTATGTTGTTTACTCAGCACTTGCCCAGAGAGAATTGATGTTTACATTTTAAAGACTGTTTATAAATTACTATATCAATCAATAAATAGAAATTTAACCCTAGACCATATTTTTACCTTTAATTAAAGAGTCTCTTGTAACATATGAATTAAATCCTTAAAGATTTATAAGCCAAAGGATAGCAAATGTTACAGTAGGGTCTAAGTCCTAATCTTAGCATAGAGTCAGACACCAGTCACACGTGAGGCAAAATACAGAAAATATTAAGGAAGGAATAAAAGAATCAATCTCTCCTAGTACAGCTTTTTATACAATAAGTTCCAATATTTACTTATTAAATGTCCTACTAAACAATTGAATATCTTCAGAAGACTCTTATTGTATTCCTAAAATTATTCCTAATGATTATTTTTGTAACTCCTACTTTCAAATGTCATAATGAAGGGCATTCTGTTTTGGGCTTTAAAGAATTTTTCTCTTTATTTCACTATTTTATTCATTATGCATGCAGATAAATGAGTTTGATTTTTAGAAATTTCCATATGTTTATAACAATAGTTTGGTCATTTTTGTACACTCCTCATTCCTCTTCCCCATCCATACCCCCAAGTTTCATATTATTGATGAGGTTAATGTATACATTTTGCTCATATCTAGTCCCCTTTTAAAAATTTTCTGAATGGCATAAAACTTAAGTGTGACAATAACACACCTGGGCCCTAGATTTTCATAATGTGTTTCTACTTTAAAATTCACTGTAGATTTAACAATCACTAAGCAAATATATTCAGAATAAGTTTATTTTATGTAGATGCATGTTATAATATTTAATAAATTTCAGTTCAAATCTATAATCATTCTCTTTCTCTTTTTTGTTCCATTTTGTCATACAATACTACAATGCAAAGTTAAAATGCAGACAATTTCAACAACACATTTCTCCCTAATGTTGATTCATAATATTGATTATATTTCAGCCTTATACATTAAATAATTAAAATATACCAAAGAAGTTTTGTGGGGTTTCCCTTATCCCCAGGCTTCTTTCTCATTATCTTTTGTGTATCTGTTCATTTTTTAATATTCTTTTTTATACAGATCATTGAAATATTAAAAAATGATTAGGATTCGCTTAACTGTCTTTTTTTAGTATTGATATTGTTGGAGTGGAATGTTAACTCATTGCTTCAGGCTGTTATTTTTGAAAAGAGTTTATTTAGTCACAGGAGAGCAGTTTCTTCATACCTGCTTTCTCACCTGTCAAGAATATTAAAATTTCACTATTTTGAAGTTATTTTATGCAAAACACTTACAAAACTCATTGAAAAGATATTTTCAAATGAATTAAAATATAAATAGTAAAAATATAAAACATAATTAATTATAATTCATCATAAATTATATGTATATATATATTTGATGCAGCAAGAAAATTATAAATCAAACTACCATAGCCACTAGAGACAAATTGCACTATAATGTTACAATCATCCGACTTTTTATTTAAGACATAAGAGTAGATTAAGAACAACACAGTGATTGATTTTGTGAGCAAATTTCAGCTAAACAGATTCTCTATTCAAGAGAGACCCTGGTTGTATACTTAGCATAAAGAACTACTGAAATTACTAAATTAGTGATAAAAAACAGAGAGGCTTCC
Organism: Cuniculus paca; assembly: GCA_004365215.1. Taxonomy (NCBI): domain Eukaryota; kingdom Metazoa; phylum Chordata; class Mammalia; order Rodentia; family Cuniculidae; genus Cuniculus; species Cuniculus paca. The sequence goes on from RJWT010002913.1 coordinate 13,199, forward strand.
TTCCTCATGAAGAGGAAAGCACATTTAGGGGAAACATAAATTGCTTTGTCCTTGATTACAAGCTCTTAATATAAAATTACTCAAGTTATTCTATATGGCATCCAGATTTATCCTGAACTCTTAAAACATAGTAACCTAAAATGACTAGATTATGGATTTTCAAAACTCTCTAAGATTTGAGTAAGCTACATCTGGGCCTGGGACATGGCTCAGCAGTGCAGCACCTGCCTGGAAAGCACGAGGTGTGAGTTTGATTCTTGGTACCAAATAAATAAATTAATATAATAAAACAATGCTACATCCTTGTTATGTGTTTGAGATACAAAAGAAGTGTTCATGGAAATCTTTTGAATTTTATCAGAATGTACATTTTGATTCAGTAGATACTGGGGTCTCACATTTTGCATTTCTACCAAATCTTCCAGATATTGCTGACATAATCTGTACACCACATTTATTTAGAAAATCTTTAGTGTAAGTGTGATAGACAGAAATAATAGGTAAACTACACAGGTTCCTATGTGAGTTTAAAGTTTACCCTAGTTTAAAATTTGTTTTGCTATACATTTTTCTCATACAATTAATACTTCTTAAGCTTTTGATAATGAGGCATAAGGGGAGTTGCAAATGTAGTACAGAATACATCAATGCATCCTTCATTAAGTTCTTCTCAATGATTAATCTTACACATTCACAGTACAACATCGAAACTTGACACTGTTACAATGTGTCTGTATAGGTATATGTCATTTTGTCAAACATATAGATTCTTCTAATGACCACTGCAATCATGGTACAGTAACAGTTGTTTATCATGAGCATCTCCCTTGTGCTAACTCTTTATAATAGAACATTTATAGTTCCTCCATTATTTCTAACTCTTGATAGTCACTGATTGATTTTCCATATCCCTAATTTTGTCATTTAAGTAAGGTTATATAAATTAATTAATTTAGTATGTGAACTTCTGGGATGTTTTGTTTGGTATAATTTTCTAGGGATCCTTGGCATAATGCAGCAACATTTATTTTGTTTTGTTTTTAAAAATTTTAACCTCTGATGGCGTTATGTTTATTTCTAGGTTTGGAGTAATATAAATAAAAATATTAGGTATGTGTAAAGTAAGTCCCCAACTTATGAATGAATTTGGTTCTGTGATGACATTCATAAGTTTCATTTATTCTTAAGTCCACCTACACCTTTGACAAAAATATATAATGTAAAATAAAACACATATACACACATGCATACACACACACAGAAACACATACATTGTAAATAAACTATTTTTACCAGCAGTCACATGAGCTACTTCTGTGATTTGTTCAATTTATGCATGTTAATAATATGAGGTCCTTTCTTATCTATGAAAGTTTACAAAATGAAAATTCCTAAGTCCGGGACTTACTGTACATTATAAGTAACCATCTTACCTTTGCAGTGTCACAGTGGGGCTCTGGAGACCTAGGGATTTCCCATGGCAGGACCCTCCCTTCCTCAGGTTGTTGCTCTCAGCCTGGAGAGGAATGCAAAGGTGGAATGAGGTTAACTCAAAGTGAAGATCCCATCCAGGGCAGAATGAGGAATTTAGAAAACAAAAGTAGTGTGAAGCAGAGGTTTACTTATAATATTGAGAAGGAGGGGGAAAAACTGTGCAGCAACAAGTTTGCTTGCCTGCGAAACTGGAAAGTGAGCATCTCTGAATGGTGTTCTTGCTCTGCCCATTTTTATAGGAATTTTAAGTCAATCAGGGTTTTAGCCTTTGTTGCTGGGGTGAGTTTGTTGCTAGGGTGGGCTAAAGTTTATGGAGTTTTAGGAGGTTTCCAGTGTATCAAAGCAGGTCTCTGTTATGGTTTATGTTTGGATGCCCCTTTAAGTTTCACGCAGTTATGGAGGTGGCTGAGTCCAGAATTTGTGATTAGTTCATTGTTCAGCACTGGGATTAATGGAGTGAGTGCTGCCCTTGCCCAGGGGTGGGAAACCAGCATACAATGTAAGGGAGGGAAGGAGGGGTGCCTTCCCCTTTTTGCCCTTTTTGCCTTTTTCACTCTTGTCACTTGCTGTTGCCAGGAATGTTTGCCCCTTAGCCACACCACCCTGCCTTGGAGCCAGCTGAGTATGGACTGAAACCTCCAAAAACTGTAAGCTAAATAAACCTTTCCTTCCTTCATTTTGGCCATCAGATATTTTGCCTCAGCAACAAAGGAAAAGTAACCAAGACACTAACAATAACTATTCTACACCTGTAAAGGTTTTACAAAGTACAATTTCCAAAGATTAGGTGGCCATTTTTGTATCTATCAGCCATGCCGTGTTAGCCTGCCCTATTCCCTGCCTAGCTCCCCTTCTTACTGTACCTACATTCTCCCTTTGCCTGGATCAACCTGATGCTATAGGATGGAGCATAGGCAGGGGTCTTGTCTTTACTCACTTGAGAGTCGACACTTAGTTGATTGGATATTGAGCTTGTTGCTAGGAATGTGGTCTTGTGGGCTAATAGGGGAATTTGGGGAAGTATGGCAATCTGTACTAGGAGTGGCAATGTTGCCTACACAGAGGCAGGTGTCAGAACCACAGACTGCCAGCTCTAAACCAGAGCTGCTGTAAAACAGCTTGTTGCTTATAGTCACACGGAATCTGCTTTTTTTACCCTCTAAAAAGGGTTCAGGTCTGTTAATGTTCCCTTCTGATCTTACACGTTGATACGCTGTTATCCATGTTTTAGGTTTACGGAAGTTGATGCTTTGGGAAACTAAATGGCATTGCCAAAGTCAATAAAGTAGTGCAGCTGGACCTGAAGCCAATGCATACCTGCGTCTCATCTTTGTATTGCTGTGGAATTCGTGTTTTTATTTATTTTTTTCTCCATCTTCAACTTCTCTGTTTTTTGGTACTCTCTAAGTTCTGTATCTCTCCCCTTAAAATGGAAACACATTTGGCTAACAAAACAGTCAACAAAAATAAAGCAACACTTATATCTATTGTCTTTTCTAGCTACTGTCGTATCTCAGTCCTTCTTTCTAATTGATTTTGTTTCTGTTCCATCTCTTTTCACTCTGATTTACCACCATCTGGCCTCAGTCCCACCCTGTTAACCCTACCCTTTCTAAAAAGGGTAAACCTGTGACCTAGTAAACATAGGTCCCCACTGATCTCAATTGTTGTCACATGCAGAGGGCTCATCATCATTGTTTCTTTCTCCTTAAAACTCCCTTGAAGCTGTACTTTCCTGACTCTCCTTTCTTTGCTAGTAACATGTTCTGCTACTCTAGGTTGGAACACCTCTGTTTTCCTATTACACATCCATGTTCCCCAGAGTTCAGTTTCCCTTTCAATTATTGATTCTCGTATTTTGAAACTACTTTTTCCTGGTAGTTCAACAGGTTCATACTCATGATTCCCAAGGCAGGACATCTTTTAGACTTCTAGTAAGTCTTTGATTTATGAACATACCAGTTGCGAATTTTCACAGATATAAACAGACCTCTCAGTAGCTGTCTTGTCTGGTGGAAAAACTAGCTTATGTACAGTGTGTGTGTGTGTGTGTGTGTGTGCATGTGTGTGTGTGTATGTTTTGGTATTTTATGCTTTACATTGTATTTTTGTGTCAAAGGTGTAGTTGAACTTATGAATGAACCTGACCTAATTAAAAAATTGTGTTGACAAATGTAGTTCTTTTGTCAAAAATTCTTCCATATTTTCTCTATAATAATTGTTCAGGATTTAATAGAAATTCCATTAAAATTGTATCAATTTTGGAATATTTAATATCTATCCTATATTGAACTTTATAATTAATAGATGCTTTATGACACATCATTTTAATCAACTTTCATTATCATTTTGCTGTAGTAAGCATAAAGAATTTATGCTATTCATATATCTTCCTTGAACTATATATGAAAAACAAAATCATGTTTCTTTCAAATATTTTTTTCTATGTGTGTATTGTAAAATGGTTATCACAATCAAATCAATTGATAAATCTATTATCTCATATATTTATTTTTGTGGGGATAGTATTTGTGTACTCTATAAATTTCAAGGATAGTGTTTTATAGCTGTGCTTATTATTTTTCCTAAATAATTAATTTATGCATATAACTGAAATTTTTTACACTTTGACAAACATTGGCTTTTCCTTCCCTCTTTCCCCAACCCATAAGAAATACTATTTTACTCTTTGCTTCTATGAGCTCAACCATTTTAGATTCCAATGGTCACGAGATAATGTAGTAGCTGTCTTTCTGTGCCTAGCTTATTTCATTTAGCATAATGTTCTCTAGGCTTATACATATTGTAACAAATTATAAGATTTCCACATTCTCTAAAGTTGAATAGTCAGGTGTGGTGGTACACACCTGTAACCCCTGCACTCAGGAGGCTGAAGCAGAAGGATCACTGAAATTTCGAGATCAGCATGGGCTACTCAGTGAGTTCAAAAACCAGCTTGCACTACAAAATGAGACTCTGTCTGAAAACAAAACAAAGTAAAACAACTAATAAAAAGTTGAATAATAATCATTTTTTATATGATGGACATAAGAGTATGAATATCTGTTTAACTTGATGATTATATTTAATTAGAATAGATACCCAGCTATATAATTTGATACCTATATTTTGGAGAAATTTTTAAGTCATTTTCTGTACTTGAGGAAATAATTTATCCTCCCATAGATGTGTACCAGAGGTGCGTTTTTCTGTAGATTGTCCACCTATTGATGTTGTAGATTATTTGTTGATATTGTATCGTATAACCTTGTTGAATTTGTTTTTGCCTCTTAGAGTAGGTTGATGTAATCCTTATGGTTCTTGATATGAAAGATCATAACATTTACAGAGACATTTTTCTAATTTGTATGACTTTATATATTTTTCCAGCCTAATTCCTCTGGGTAGAATTTCATTGTGTTTGGGTAACAACTTTGTTTTTCTGGTTAATTAGGTTTTTTATATATATATGAAAGCCTTTTTTATTTTTTTTTTTTTTGAAAGCCTTTTTTATTTGAAAGGCTTTGTCAAATGCTTTTTCTGTTTCAACTGAGACAATCAAATGATTCTTCTCATTTATGATATAAATATACATTTATCACATTTAATTGCATATATTTAACCATTTTTACATTCCAGTGATTAATCCTACTTCATCTGTGTAAATGATGCTTTTTATGTGCTTTTGAGTTTATTTTGCTAATGTTTAGATATTAATTTTTTGTGCCATCTTCAAGATTAATGAACCATAATTTTCTTTTCCTATAGATATGATTATCCAGATTTTCCATTTCTGTGACACAATATCCACAACCAAAACCTAAAGCAGAGGATTTAATATAACTACCTGGATCCAAGGCAGAAATATCACAACTGAACTACATGGTAGAGCACAGCTGCTCAGTTCATGGCAGCTGGGAAGCAGAACATGGCTTGGGAACATAAAAAGTAGTGAAGGTCATACTTTCATGTCACTCCCAAACATACTTGGGAACCTCCTTTACTAGTCTACTAGGCATTTCTTGATCTTATAAATTTCAGATATCAGGATTAATAGTCATAATGTATTTCCTGGAAAACTCACATCAAAGCACATCTCTTGAAATCATACTCCATCTACCAATAAAGACAATAGCAAATTTTCCTAACTTAATACAATTATCCTATGTAAAACCAGGAGAATAATAAGCCCATCTTCAAAATCTCAGTGGTTCCAGTACTTTTCAAAAGTCTAAATTCAAACCTCTTTTGAGACTCAAGGCAAACACTTAGGTGAGGATCTCTCTAAAATCCAAAACCGAGTTGCATAATCCATAGTTACTAAGGTGTAGGGTACACATTACCACTCCAATAGGCAGGAATAGAAAGAGATGAATCAGATGAAAGCAAGACCAACATGAACAAGCCAAACCTCAAGTCCCGTATCTGGCTCTGAATCTTCTGTTTGGTGGGTTCTGCTCATAGCTTGCTGCTTTCCTCAGCAAACACTACTAGCTCCAGCTTTCCGAGTGTTCTGCCACCTGTCAAGACCAGGAAATTTAACTTGAGATTTGGGCTGCCTGAAAGAAAGACTCAAATATTTTGGAATATCTGATGTGCCTTTATTACTGTAGCAGCATGGGGAACAATGCTAAAACTTCCACTGTCTTATGATATTACACTTACTATGTCACACAGAACCAGTCAGTTACCAGAAAGTTATAAAACCATTATTTGTTTACATTTTTACTGCACCTCTACAGGCTATGTATGTTGATTCACGACTAAATGTGAAGTATAAGTCAAAAGTTTGAACTGAGCCACCTTGGATACCTTGACCACATAATCCACCCTACTCATAGGTTTTTGCCTCACAAACTACCAATGAATCTTCAGTATGGTTGCCTTGGTGAGAAGTGTGGCACTTTACCCATAAATTACAAAACAACATAGATTATAGCAATAAACCACTAATAAACAGGCTGCCCTCTCAGTAGGGCTAGGGTTTGCCATTGATTCTATCCTTTCCAAGGGCCTCCATGAAACGTATACCGCTGGTACAGGACACCTAGTAACTCTCCCTACAAGAGGGTGTGGACAGAGAACTGTGCTATTATAGGTGCACTTACACACACACACACACTCACACACACACACACTCCTCCCACGTTTGCATCCGGTCCACCTGGCAGGCAGTACTGCTTCACAGCCATGATCCTTCAGGAACTGGTGAAGTAAAAAAGAAATGCCTTTCATGACCTCTTATCATCCCACGTGAGTGTGGAATCATAGCTTATAGAGAGTATATTTACTCCTAAGATGTACTCTGGTATTAGAGACACATACATTTTCTATTCCGTAGAAGGCCAGTCACCCATTTTTAAATACACAGAGGTTGTAACTACCTTAATGCTGCAGGCCTCAATAGCTATCTCCATGTGAGGCAGAGCCCCAAAATTTCTCCAGGTTCCCAAACAACGAATACACTCAGACCTAGTGTCTACTAGAACTGGAACCTGTTATACAGATCACAGACCAGTGCATTGCCAGTTCCACATGAGGCCTCCTGTTCCTGGCAGTTCCAGTCAAACGGGCACCTCAGCTTTGACATTATTTAAAGGTGAATAGTGTCTGAATGACCAGAAGAAAGATAATCTTCCAATTTAATGTTCTAAGTGTTTGGGCCGGGGAATATCCCTGGAACAATGAGAAAACGCCAGTCATTTGCTGAACATGTACAGATTCAGCAGGAATTGTGTACATAGCAGGGAAAGTTTAACCTTAAAATCCAGGGCTTCAATAATGAGCAGTTCACTGTAGTCATGAGGGATATAATCCTCCAAGTGAACAGTTGACAGTTTTGTCCTCTTGACCCTATAAGTCGGATGTTTGTGATTCCCGAGACACCTCAAAAAATCTGTTTTCTTTCTCCTGTACAACATACTTCATTTCTTTTAGATGGATTCATCTTTTTAGCAGTCACATTTCCTTTCACCCCAACTGTATGTATGCTGCTTCTGGGCCAAAAATTAAGTCTGTCAATGTTTGCTGTCTGCTTTTTTCACTGATTCTCATTATAAATCTGACTGAAACTATCCAGCAGTACCCATGTAACAACCTGAATCTTGGGGATCAATTAGTCCCCTGCCTTTAAACTTAGTCTCCTGCAAACTGTCAAGTCAATGGTAAAATATAGACATAATTTCTATAAAATGTGGCACGAATGGCCTTTCATCCAACTTTCAGTGGAATCCTTGTTTCATATTGAAACCTTCTGAGCCTGGCCTTTACTGTCTGCATTCTTATCAATGTTCTGCTTTTCTTTGCTCTGACCAGAATCACTCATCATGGTCAATTTATAGAATTCTAGGGCTTCTTCATTGAAATTTGGTGATTTTTTTTCCAAAGACCTATTTCAAGTTAGTTCCAAAAGCTTCTAAATAACACAGTCTGCTACACACATAGCAACGGCTCCTCCCCTGGTGCCAATTTTCTATATTAATCAACAGTGTTACTGTGGGATAAAATAGCCAAAGCTTAAAAGAAACAAGTTTCAAACTGACACTTTTCAATTTCAATTTGACTCATGGTTCAGCAAATACAGTCCATGGTTGACTGGCTCCAAGGCAGAAATATGGCAGAAGCACATGATAGAGATAGGTGCTTAGTTCATGGAGGTTTGGAAGAAAGGCAGAGAGATATTTCCAGAGAGAAATGGGCTAGGGACCATATAGAACCCAAGGTCACACCTATCTGAACCACCCAGACTCCTGAGAGCAGCCATTACCAATCTAATAGTTATTTTTTAATCCAGTGAAGTTGATAAATAAGGATTAGTACTCACATGAAGTTTTCTGGCTTTAGTATCAGGGTATGACTGTTTCATGAAAATATTTTGAAAATACTTCCTTCTCTTCAAAGTTTTGAAAAAATTTGAGGATTGATATTTTTAAAATGTTCATAAGATTTTAGCTATAAAGATGTTGAGTACCACAATTTAATTTGATATGAAAATTTCAATTATTTTTTCAATCTTTTTATTAATTTTTGTTATGTCCAGATTTTCTCTCTCATCATGTTGATTCAGTCTTGGTCAGTTATATGTTTGTATAAATTTATTCATTTCTGGGCCAGGGATATAGCTCAGTGGCACAAGCACCTGCCTGGCAAGCATGAGGCTGTGAGTTAGACCCCCGGTACCAAAAAAAAAATATTCATTTCTTCCATGTTATTCAATTTGTGGGCATATGATTTTCCTTCATTGATTCTTTTTGATCATTTACATTTCTGTTCAGTGTCTTTCACTTCTTTTAATATTTACTTAGTAGATTCTGCACTCTTTTACTCTACATCTACATAGAAGTTCGTCAACTTTATCTTTCCAAAAAAGCAATTCAGATTCCTTGATCTTTCCCATGCTTTTTCTAATGTACACTTTACTTCATCTCTGAAATTTATTATTTCTTTTCTTCTGTTGAGTTTGTGCTAGGGTTTCTTTGTTTTTCCTAGTTGAGTGAAGTAAAAAAACAAAAAAAAGGTGTTTAAGATCTTTTTCATTTGTTACATAAGTTTTGTTATTATGAACTTTCCCCTGCACTCAAAAAGTCAAATATTTCATCTTTTTGTTAAGAATTTCACTTTTAAATCAGCTATGTAATCTTTAGTTCCATAGGTTATTTGGTAGACTCTAAAGACAGTGTAGATTTTGTGTCCTGTAACAGTGTAGATTTTGTGTCCTCAGTGTAACCTACTGAGTTCATGCACTAGCTGTGTTTTAAATATTTCTATGATTTCCTTGTGCAGAAAATAATTATTCTAAAACATTTTGTCATTTTCTTTTATTAAACTTCATCTTTTATTTCCTTTTTGTGTTTTTTGCATTTCTTTATAGCTAGAACTTCAATTACTATGTTAGTAGAAGAAGTAAGAACAAAATCTTGCCTCTTTCTTGATTTGACAAGTAGATCATTCAGTCTTTCACCAGCATAATGTCAACTGTAGATGTTTTATAGATTTTGTTTAAATTGTGGAAGTTTTCCTCTGTTCCTAGTTCCTGAGGGATTTTACTGCATGGAGTTATTGAATTTTGTGGCCCATTTTTCTCTACATAAATATATTCATATGAATTTTTTTCAATCTTTTATTATAGTGCTTGCAAAGTGCTGCATTGTTCATAATGTGTATTTTTTAAATTTCTCGGATTGCTAAATATCTACAAATTCTATTCATTAATGCTGTGCATAATAACTCGAAACATATTGACCTATATTTTTTCTTTCTTCTATCCCTTTTTTGGGGGGCTGGGGCGTACCAGGAATCAAACTTACGACTTCATCCTTGCCAGGCAGGTTCTGTGCTGCTGAGCTACATCCCTGACCCTTATCCTTGTTATTGTTGTTAGCACTTTTATTTGGTTTTACTATTAACATAATTCCTATAATATGCTACATGGCCTTCTCTCCAATTTTTTCCTGGAAAATAATTTGTAGAATTGATATTAAATCTTTAAACATTTGGTAGAATTCTCCAATGAAAGCAGTAAGATTTGATAATTTCTTTACTGGTAGTGTTAAAATATGAATTCAATTTATTTAGTATTTATAGGGTTATTCAAATTATGTCATGTTTAATCTACATTAATGAAGATTTTGCCTTACCTATAACTAGTTCATTAAATTCATATCAATCTTTGTTTGTAGTATTTCTTTGTTACTCTTTGATTTCAACAAGGTTTATGATTACATCTCTTATAGCTCAATTCTGGGAGATTTTTCTCTGCCAGATCAGAGTGTACATCTGTATTTTGACTCCTCAACTATAGTTAAGAAAGAAAGAAAATTTAAAAAAAATTCTTTTGCTTCCTGCTATAATGCTTCATCAATTTACAGAGCTTGAAGAGCTAGTGCATATAAACTAATGGAACTGGTTCACTTCTTAGGAGGCTTACACATGTAAGATCACTCTCCCTGCCATTTAATTTAGCAATTCCTTGGGTCTGATTTTAGTTCGCAGATTTAACCTCAGTCTTTTTCCTTTCCTTAAAGTGTTTCTTATACTTTAACCTAATGGAAAATTTATATCACTACATTGAAACATTTATTCATTTTAGAAGTAATTTGTTCCCTGAAAGCAATCCGTACTGTTTAGAATATGAATATGACCACTGGTTTTTGAGAAACTTTTACATTAAAAATGAAAAAAAGTAATGTGCACTGTTGTAGGCACTTGATATATCAGGCAGATTTGATTAGAATAATGTATTCTAAAACAGTACTTCTCAAACTGCAACTCAAAGGTATTAAATCCAGATTCTGATTCACAAAGTATGGTATGGAGAATAAGGCAGTCCATTTCTGGTAAACCAGTTTAAATGTCATAAACTGAGTTGCATGGGCCAAGGAAATTACAGTTGAATATATCATTTTTGATCAGTTTATGTTAATGGTCTTTTTGTTTCATGGACACATAATTAACAATCCTTAAAAATATAAAATGAAACACAAACCTATCCATAATGAATACTTACCCATTTATACATGAATAAATATTTATCTAAAATTAATATTATACAAGTGGATAAGTATTTTTTAAATTATTTTAATTATCAACATTATTCCACACAATTTGCTTTCAAAATAGGTGGTAGTTTCACTTACTCCCAAGAATATCCTTCAGAAAATGATTAAAGAGACACAGGTTTGAATGTTTAAGAAGTAATATTTTACTTAAAATATTTTCTTTAATACATTTTTGAAAAATTTAAAACATGGATATATTATGATTTATCTTTACATAAAGACTCACATCATTTCTGTAAATTTAAATTGTTGAAGTTCAATTTTCCTTAAACAAGTAAAGTATTCATGCTCTTGTTTATCTAATTATCCACTACCTTTCAGATGGCCAATCATGATTTTAATCATTTGTCTAATTTTAATGACAGTATTTAATTGCTTTGCAAAATTATAAGTCTGTGTAAAAATTTTTAAAAGGCAACAAACTAGATATTTCCTAATCATAGTCATTTATTACAGTTCAAAAATTGACTGGGCCATAGAAAAACTAATGAAACATTGAATGTGCTTTTGTAATTCTGTTGACAAAATGGAGAATATAGCTCTTTATATTAAATATTTCTGTATAAAGGAAAATAGGTTCATTTCTTAGAAAATACTATTAGAAGTTATTTGTAATGTTTTAATAGTAAAAGAATTTAACATCTAAGGAAAAACTGAAATTACTACCCCACCCTGATGTCTTGCATGGCAATTAATTGTCAGGTATGACACATCATATACACCTAATAAATTCAATTTCATTGTTTTCAATATCAGCTATACAGTAGACACTTACTAATCCTTAACCTGAAATGTTCTACCTATATTATCTCCCTTGGTGGTAGATTTATGGAATACAGTTATACGATAGAAGTTTTTGTACAGATACTTACATGGTTGATATTTAGAAGGTTGGTATAAATTTCAGAGAGACTTTTATAATTCATGGTCTTTTACTTATTTTGGTTACCACAAGAGTCAGAGTTAAGACTGTAGTGTAAATATAATTCTCTTAATTAATTCATTTTAAACTATAGTTACCATCACAAAAATATTGATGTGTAGTATAAATCGCTAAGCATAAACTCACTTTCTAGTTCCTGTTATTATCATGTGTTGATGGGCTTTATAATTTGTTGTAGTTTCAGATAATAAAGAAACTCATACTTTATAATGAAAAAAACACATAGTTCACAAAATTTCTGAATTTTTTCCTTAAGAAGTAATGTCAAGGTCACTGAGAAAGCATATTAAAATAAAGTCAGTCTCAAATTTCATTCATTTCTAACCTCAGATATTTTTATTTAATTTGTGCATTGCACCCATTCCCACTTTAAAAAGAATTAATAATTCTTGACAATAATGCATGTCAAGTTCTTATACAAATACATACACATTTAACTGAAAGCACAAATTTAGGAATCTCACAAGTTGTTGGAGATTACATCTAAAAGTTCATGCTAAATGTTCCTGTAATTCAGATCCAGTAAGATTTTATAAATAAGACATAAGAACTGAAACCAGGAGAATTTTCCAATGCAGATAATGATGATGACCATGGTTCAGGAAAAAAAAATGATGATGACCATGGTTCAGCAAAAAATACTGATAAATCTTTAAAATATTACAAACATATCATTATTTGTGTTTTTTTTTTTTTGTACTGGGGATTGAACTCAGGACCTTGCACTTGCCAGGCAGGCACTTATGCCACTGAGCAATGTTCCTGGCCATTCACTGTGTTTTTGATATCATGTGCTTGAACTGATATTTATCTATGATTTTACAAATATTTTATCTTAATTAAATTTAGTTGAGGAGCCACCTCTTCTTCCAAAGAAGCTTACTGATCCTCCTAAACCACATTCTGCTTTGGATTGAGAGTTATAGTTAGGCTGGGAGTGGTGGTGCACAGCTGTAATTCTATCACTCTTGAGGCTGAGGCAGGATGATTGCTGTGAATTCAAGACTGACCTGGGCTACAAAATGAGTCCGAGGCCAATCTAAACTGCATACTGACACTGTGTCTCAAAAAGACAAAAAAAAAAAAAAAGTTACTGTCAGTATGACATTATATAATAAGTATTTTCTAAATATCATGTGTTAAATTGTTTACAACTAAATTTGAGTAGATTTATTTTCAAATCTTCATACTGGAGAACTTGGAAGTTAGAAGCATAGCAAGTAAAAGAATAATAATATTGGTGAGACGTATATAAAGGCAATTGAGATTAATGTCTCTATAGTCAGACTCCCTGAGTTTTACTGTCAGGTTTACTGGGTTTTTGATGGTTGTTAATGCCTATGTTGCTTAGTTTCTTTATCAACAGCATGAAAATAATGTAACTTCTAGGTTTGTTCTGATGATTAGTGCAATAAGATTTGTAAGAATTATGACAGCTCCAGGAAGAAAAGTATTAGTAAGTGATATTTTTATCATTTAATAGAAGTCTTTGTGTTAATATGGCCATAATGAAAAAACTAGCTGTTCAATTTATGTACAAAATAACCACTTTCTGGATGATATTTTTCAGAATTCTTGGTTTTTAATTGCAATTTTTCAAAATAATAATGCTGCTATGTTTTATAAATGATAAAATATTCAGATCATATTCTGACATTTTGTTTGCATTTACTTCAGGTCAAAAATAAGCTGACTTTTCATACATCCTCTTTATTTAAACAATATTAGTTTTATGTGAGTTCTATAAATCTCTTTTCTGTCATTTTTACACAGTAGTCAGGACTAGCTTCTTGCCCTTTGTTATCAGTGGTCTGTTGCCAGATTGCCCTTTTGGAATACAAAATACAACAAACCTTCCTATTTAATGAGTCAGTGAATGAGCTGGCACTCTTGGGAAGAAGGCAATTATGGAAATATACTTTCATCATTCATGAGATAATTACAGGCAAGTTGATTGTGGTCTCAGGTATGAATAACAAAGGTGTTCACATCTGATCTAACACTTAGGTATGCTCTTGTTCCTTTGACTTTACATTTGCATTCTTTCCACAGAGCAACCAAGGTAGGCAATAAAAATAGATGTTGTGGAAATGTACAATTTCTTTGTACCATGTTAAATACATGAACACAGTGATCCAATTATAAACTTAATATCAGGTAGTTGGACAGAAACCATGCAGTTGTAAGAACATAACTTGTACAATTTTAAGAATCACTGTGTACTTTAATCAAATGCGTCAGGTTGTAAATTATTTGTTTGTTTTTTAAACTGCTATTCCTTTAACTGAAAAGAGGATGACATTTGACAAAAGCTGTCTATAAATCATCTATTTATAATCAGAAAAACAATGATGCACAATTGTGAAGAAATGTTAATCAATAAAAAAATGACATGTTCAGGTCAAAAATAACCTGAATTTTCATACATCCTCTTTATTTAAACAATATTAGTTTTATGTGAGTTCTATAAATCTCTTTTCTGTCATTTTTAGACAGTAGTCAGGACTACTGACTACTGTGGTATGTAGTATGTTTTCTTGCTTAACTCAAATAATTGACAAATATATAAAATACTGCCTTGTGTTTTTCTACAAAAAGTAGACTAAGCTGATGGTTGGGACCAAAAGAAGTAGCATATTTTTATGACTGGGGAAAAATTGTATAATTTTGTATAATACATAGTGTCATCTGCCCAAAGTTACAATATACAGTAACATTATTTTTATAATATTGGAAGGGGTAACTATTACATGGCCTGAAGGAGCGAACTCATTCTTTGTTTGCAGTGTCTTAGTTTTAATACTTAGGAAGTAATGGATTCACCTGGAAACTACAAATAAAAACCCATAGATATTCAATATTTCTCCTTTCCTCATGATCACATCCAATTACTAACTGCATTCAAAACAATTCTATTTTCCTTAATAAAATATTTTAGTAGTTTCTTTAATCTCAAAAGAGAAACATTACAAAATAATCCATTCCTCTTTCTTTTGTTTTTCTGTCATTTTTAAAGTACTGGCAACATTTAATTTTTATGCCCCATTGCAATATGGGGATACTGATGTCATTCCCAAATAGTTAACCTACCAGTGATTAGATTGTATACTATAAGTGCATCACTTTATATGGGCTAATGTGGCTGTTTGTGCAAAAGAAGTCCATAATTTTGGTTAGTAGCATGGTTTAATGTTTGGAAACCCAAAGCACTAAGGATGAAAACCTCCGATTGCTACCTTAGAATCTCCTTGGATTCTTCTATAAAAGTCATCAGATCACTTAATCATGCTTTTGTTTCATTTCGTGAATAATTTATTGATAATTCATGATCATTATGATCATCGTTGTTATGAGGGAAGACATATTTAATAGTCAACATACATTAGCTTTTTAAAAAATTGTAAATACTACAAATGAATTTAAAGAACCACGGAAATAGATCAAGCTTTTATGATTACTGTTGTATATCAATGAATTCAAAGTTAAAGATAAATATTAACATATTATTCCTCTTTGAATGCCATGTTGCTAGAAAAAGATAAAAGAAAAGAAAACGATGAGTAACAATGAAAAAGAGAAGAGAATCATATAAATGATTTAGTACATGAATATATGGTACCAGATCGCTAAATTATACTCTTTCATTGCCTAAATTTTCTTCTACTTCTCACTTTGAAATTGTAAGAATTTTGCATATAATACTTAGTAAATAGCAGTGGTACTAGCCTACAGAAAGTATAAAATCTCTAGAATTAGTGTAGTCTTTTCTGGTTTATAAACTCATGCTTTTCTTAACTGCTATAATACATGTTCAACTATTTTGTTGTTATTTATGTATATGTGTGTGTGTCTAAATATACAGATGTATATACACATCTAAAGAATGTTAAGGAACATAATATTGAAATATTTTAAAGAAACAAAATATTGAACAAAATATTGAAATATTTTAAAGAAAAAAATTTGCAATGTGTATTTTAATGATAAAATAGTTTTTTCTATAGAGAGGCATTTAACTGAAAGATTAATCAGACACTGAAACCATATCATTTAAAAATTACTGAGATATTTAGAAGTGATTTTTAATTATCAAAGCTTATAATCAGTTGCTGTTTTTTTGTGAAAGGTGAAAATACTTATTTGACTTGTCTTCATAGTATTTCTAAGGAACTATTTACTAGATTTTTAGTTTAGGAAGAAAGAGTTAAGTATGAATTTTTATATCTAATTGACATATATATTTACAAATAAAAACAAAATTGAATTATTTTACTTTTTGCCATTTAAACAGATTTCCAACACTGGAGTTTGCACTGGAATTCATATAATTACTAATACAGTTAATCAGCATCAAAATATTGCAATTTTGTCATGAAAGTAATGATGGTTATTTTTTCCTAAATCTGTAAAATATTTTGATTAAACCAATTTTATTTCAACTATTATAAACAGATCAAAATAGTTATCTCTAGATAATTTTTTGGTCAGGTGAGGTGATGGTGGTACAGGCCTAAAATCTCAACAGTGGGAGCCTGAGGCAGGAGGATCTTTTCAAGTTGAAGGCCAGCCTGCACTACAAAATGAGACCCTGTCTCATAAAACCAAACTGAACTAAAACAAAACAAACAAGCAAGCAAACAAACAAAAAAGGATAAAAAGATCTGAGATTGTAGTTCAGTGGTAGAGTACCCATAGGCAGCATCTTCAGAAAAACAAATTGTATTTCGAAACAAGTTTAAGATTAATGTAATATATTCTTCACTAATTTTTAATTTTAAATCTCATACAGGCTTATGGATAACTGCTGAAATAGGGCTTATATCCAATTAGGTTAAGAAGAATAACTCAAAATTCTGACTGAAAGAGATATCACTGAAATTTAATATCAAAGAAAAATTGTTAAAATATTGATTCTTCCAAGTTATAAACAATGGGAATGTATTTTAAATCTATATCATGGTATGTAAGAAATCATAAAAAAATAATTTCCACAAGAGTATAGATCCCTCTAAGAGGTAGATTACAGAGCAAAACTACACAGCAAAATTCATGAATTCATCAATGAGTTATTATAGGTCAAAATGGAGTAGAAATATTAGAAGTTCAGTTTCATTGTTAATATTAGCTCACTCAGATTGCTTATCGATCCCTCCCTTTTGCATATTTTCATTTTCGACATGAATATCAACTACATAAAAGAGAAACACTCATTGGGAGTGTTTCAATTTTATTTATTTATTTATTTATTTATTTATTTTATTTATTTGATACCAGGAATAAAATTCATGACCTTACATTTGCCAGGCAGGCTCTGTGTCACTGAGCTATATCCCACTGCTCAACTTTAATAAGAAATCCTTTATAGAAGCTCTCAAACCCCACCGTAGCTGAAAATCTTCACTGATGCCCAGACTACACATTTTTGCATGTGGCTCAGACAACAGATCATAGGACAGTGAAATAAAGTCCTTGTACTAGGATCACATTGCATCAAGCATCATGAACTTGAAATGAAAAATTCATCTATGAATATTTGCTAGAGTGGCTGAGCAAAATTTTAAAAATTCTATGAATCTTAATTATTTATTCAAACATCAAGTTTCTCTGATGTGATCTACATCACTTTTTGCACAGACTGAAAGCTTGCATCATATGAACCTTCGAGACAGTAATGAGCCATTTGATTGATGAGGTGCAATTGAAGCTTCAAAAACATGTTATAATATGATTTACATTTTATAAATGGACTTTAGGTGTTTCTTGGAGAATATAATTTGCAGGGGGCATGATTGGAATTGAGTCCAGTAATAAAATTATCCCAGGAAGGAAACAATAGGAAGAACATTGGTCTAAATCTCAAGTTTTTGCTAACTGAACAATTTTTATTTGTTTTCAGAATGAAGATTTGAAATATAAAAGCAGAGATTTGAAATATAAAAATTAATGATTATAGAATTTGATAGCAATTTGATAAAATAGATTTTGACAATATTGAGTTTTTTGGGTTTTTTTGGTCATAGAACAATCTAAATTGTGGTATGCTAAAGAAGTAATTCAGATGATGACATAAATTTAAGTATGACTATAATTAAATTCAGTATTCATATGCATTCTTTAAAATACATTTACTCTTCAGTATATGTTTATTCTTCTTTTTTTTCTTTCTTTTCTTTGGGTACCAGGAATCGAACTCAGGATCTTGAGCTTACCAGACAGGTGCTTACACCACTGAGCTATATCCTTGGGCCTATATGTCTATTCTTAAATAAAAAAAACTCTTAAATGCTTCCAATAGCTTTTAATTTTCTTCTGTGTGCCAACTATCTTTCCATGACTTCATCCTTCTCAATGTGTCTCTTTGAAATGCTGGCTCTTATTGGCTCTGTTGTTTCATAGTATTGTTTGAAGGCTTTGGCCTTTCTCGTAGTGGATGAGAAAAAAAACAGCTATTTGAAGTATTTATAGACTAGTTTAGAATAACTGAAAACATATTTTAACAACAGATCAATAGATACAAAAAAGCAATTGACAGAATCCTTTAAATTGCTGAAAAATAATAAACATATAAAGCACCTTTATGTAGAAGACACAGACAACAAACACAGAGAAAACGTACTTAATGTTGAATATGGTTCCCATGAGGTTTGTTCGATTTTTCATGCCTATATCTTGTAATATGAACAACTACTTTGAAGATAACAATACACAAAGTATAAACCATTGCTACTCTCTTACTATCTTGTTTTGCAATTGTGTATCATATATTTCTCTTGTTTTTCACTTTAAAATAACAAAAAATAATTGGGCTGAAATTCATATCCAGTGCATTTAGACAAGAAAAAGAAACAAACAGCTGAAGTTGGAAAGGAAGAAATAAAATTGTTGTTATTTATAAGGGACACAGCTTTATAAATAGACAACTTTAAGAAACACTAACTTTAGAAAAATTATAAAATGAAAAATCAATATCAAATAATTTCCGGTGTGATGGTGATGAATATTCATGGTATTAAATAATCATTCATATTATTAAAAATGATAAAATATTTCAACATAAATTTAAAAACAGTTAAAACTTACATTAAAACTTTACAAAATATTGCTAAAATATTAAACAAAATCTACAAAATTGACAAAATTATTGATCAGAAGACAATGATTATTTAAATTGTAGTATTTTCAAATTGATATAAAAAATGTACAGCATACATATAAAAACCTCATTGTGTATCTTTTACAAGTTGTTAAAGATAAAGTGGTTCCTAAATTTATATAGAAATGACAGGCACACTTAAGAACCTACACTGTCGGGCTGGGGATCTAGCTCAGTGGTCTAAGCACCTGCCTGGCAAGCACAAGGTTGTGAGTTCAATCCCCGGTGCCACAAAAAAAAAAAAAAAAAAAAGAACCTACACTGTCTCACAAACAGAAAACAAATTTCAGAGCTCATCGTTTTCAATTTGAAAACTCACTATTAGACAAGGCAATGAAGAATCCATGGTAGCAATATAAGAATAAATCTAGAGATCATTAGTATAGATCTACAAGTCTGGAAATAAGTCCTTCCACATATGACTTACTGATTTTTAAGAGACCCATAACTAATTGGTGAGGTGAAAGCATTATATATTGTGATTGTACAATTGTATATGAACTCAAAAAAGAATAAAGAACCTCTACCTTTCCCTATATCCAAAGACAAAGTCAAAATGTATCATAGACTAAATGTGTAAATTAAACCTCCAAAACACTTAGAAAGGAACAAAGGAGTAAATCTTCATTACCTTGGTTTAGGCAATACATTAGATGCATCAAAAGTACAGTTAATAAAAGAAAAATAGTAGATAAATTGAACTGTACAAAATATTTTGTGCCACAAGCAATAGCATGAAGAAAATGAAAATGACATCTTAAGAGGGGAAGAAAAAAATCTGCAAATCCAGTGTCTTTAATACATGATTTTTCAAATAAGTAATTTAAGGGCAGTCAAAGAATTTGAACGGACGTTTCCTAAGTGAAGTTATACAAATGACCCAAAATCACATGAAGCGATACTCAATACCATTAAACATTAGGATAATGAAAAAAACAAAATAAACAGTGATTTATTACTTTACATCAAGCAGGATGATTAATACTAAATAGACAATAAGTATTGGAGAGGATGTGAAGAAATTAAAACATTAACACATTTACAGCAAGAATTTTAAATGGGGAAACTAATTTGGAATAGTTGGCAAGAAAATAGTATTATACTATATTACAGTTCTGCTTAAAGGTTGTAGTAGTATTATTTTTCGTGGCTGGTGTAATGTATAGCTTCACATTTGTGGAAAGTGGAAGTTTGAAATCATGGTTATGATAGGGCCACCCTTCCTCTAGGGCAATCTGATTTTCACTTCTCACCACCTTAGTTGATTTCCTTTTCCATGACTCTGGTTAATGACTCTAATCTCTGCCTCTATCTTCAGGTGTGGCATCTCAAATCACACTTGTTTTTCTTATCAAACAACAGCTTTTATTGGCTGTATGGTCCTTCCCAATAATTTAAGGTGATTATTATCTTAAGATCTTTAACTAATAGTGCCTGGAAAGATTCTCTCTGATTTAGAATTCATGAACAAAAGTCAAACTGCACAGGAAACACTTCCCAGAATCAACAATTGAGATCTTGTCATGTTAAAAAGTTTTTGCACGTCAAAAGAAATCTCCAACAGAGTGAAAAGAAATCCCACAAATTGGGAAAAAATTTTAGTCAACTGCCCTTCAGACAAAGGTCTTCTATCTAGAACATATAAAGAATTAAAAAACATCAGGCCCTCGAAATTCTAAGACCCAATCCAAAACTGGGCATCTGAGATGCAAACACACTTCTCAGCTGTACAAATATGAATGGCATATAAATACATGAAACAATGTTCAGTATCATTGATCATTAGAGAAACACAAATTAAAACAACTCTGAGATTTCATCTCACTCCAGAAAGAATGGCCAGGATCAAGAAAACCACCAATAACAAATGCTGGAGAAGCTGTGGGGAAAAAGGAACACTTGGTGGGAGTGTAGACTGGTGCAGCCACTGTGGAAATCAGTGGAGGTTCCTCGAAAAGCTAGGTTTGGAAGTCCCATTTGACCCAGCTGTTCTGCTTCAGGGCATATTCCCAGAAGAAGTGAAATCATCTTACCACAGTGATATATGCGCACCCATGTTTATAGCAGCACAATTTGTAATAGCCAAATCTTGGAAACAACCCAAATGCCTATCAATTGAGGAATGGATAAAAAAAATGTGGTATTTTTATACAATGGAGTACTATTCAGCTATAAAGAATGATCACCTTGAGGCTTTTATAGGTAAATGGATGTGACTTGAGACCATACTCATAAGTGAAATAAACCAAACTCACATGTGTAAACACTAGTGTAAGAAACTGAAAGACTCAATAAGATACAAAATTCCCTATAAATATGGGGGAAAGGTTCTGAAGTCCTAATCTTTGATTTGATAGGTTTAAGTCTCTTTTCTACTATTTGATTGCAATATGTGAGAAGATAGGATCAGCTCTTTTGAAAAACAGTGGACATTAAGGTAGCCCTTGTTGGTTTCTTGTTGTCTGATTTGATGGCTTGTAATGCTTTCATTCTTTTGTTTTATCTGGTTTTATATTATTTTGTTTTGAGTTTATTGTCTGTAAATGTATGAACAACCATTTTGAAGAAGGCAAGAGACACTAGGGTAGCCATTGTTAGTCTACTGTTGTTATGTTTTGAAGACCTGTATTGCTTGCAGTGTTCTGTTCTGAAATGCTATGTTGAGTTTGACTCTATTCTGTTTTGTTTTGCTTTGTTTTGTTCTATTCTCTTTAAAATAAAAAAAAAATTCTTTCCAATTTAAAGCCTTTACTGAGCTGCCCGGGATTATGCAATGAGTATTTCATTTCAAAGTCATCATAAGTACAGGTGTCATGCCATGTAGAGCCCACGCTGATAATTTCAGATCATTTCATTTGAACATTCTTGATATATTTGCATATGTAAAGAAAAATTTTCAAATATCCTGGAGGTTAGGCTGTGGACATCCCTTTTTGAAATCTATCTACCTATGTATATAATTAAAGCATGTTTCATAGATGTATTGTTTTTAGTAAGAAAAAGTGAAAACAAGGCAAATATCAATCAATGAATAAGCAATTTAAAAATTAGCATATAAAATGGGATATTATTAAATAATTTAAAAGGAATCATTGATCACTAACACAACATAAATGAATTTCAAAAAGCTTATGTTTGGTGAAAGAAGTAAAAAAAATTTATGTATAATTCTATTTATATTTTGGAATATCCAAAATAGGCAAATCTATAAGTAGATAAAGTAGATCAGTTGTTTTGGTAGATGGTTCTGGGTTCATCGCTAATGTATATTGAGGTTTATTGTGGTTCTTCAAATTTTGTTTGTATGGTAAGTATAACACAACCTGTGAATATAAGAATAAACATTAAATGTTACATTTTAAATTAAGAAATTTTAGATTATGTTCATTGTATCTCGATTAAGCTTAAAAAACATTGAAACTCAAGAGTCAAGACTGCTTGGCTTAAATACTATATATACATCTATAGAATTCTTTAGTTTTCTCTAAAATTCAAGCAATATGCTTCATCAAATTTTCCATATATATCATATAAAATAAAGACAATTACACAATAAAAATATTAATAATTATTAGTCATGTTATCTACTCACCCATAAAGTATAAGTCTGCATCAGAAAAAATTCTGTAAAAACACTGAAAATTCCTGAAAAAGTATTATGACTTTCAGTGAGCAAAGGTTGTAACACATAAATGGGACAAAATTGAAGATGTTATAAACTCTGCTTATAAATCCTCTGTGCTATATATAAATTCTCTAATATTTATTATGCTAAATGAAGGAAAAAAAATCAAAGATTGAAGGTCAGCATGAGTGAAACTCTAAGCACAAATTCAGGAGAAAAATGCCACAGAGTGACACTTGGAAAAGAGTTGGGTGCAGTGTGCCAGGTCATATTCTTGAATTTTTACGTCATTTCTTCCAATGTACAAAAATCACTTGTTCAAGACCTGATTTCAGAGTTATACATTTTAGGGCTCAAAAAATTTTTTGACTCATTAAATAATGCCAAAAAATGGTCTGTTAGTGAAGTGACTGATGTAATTCTGATTTGATTTGAGACATTCCCAATTTGAAACATTGTATAAGAAGCTTTAAAAATGTTAGGCCAATGAACATATGGATACTATATATGCATTTCTTAGACGTAAATATATCTAAATTGATTTAGGTACATTACATGCTCTAAGCTTCTATAAAATAAGCCCAAGAATAACTGGAAGTGCCTTCAAATGGTGCTTTAATTTGAGATGATGATTTAAATCAGTGATTTGCAATACTAGCTAAATAGTAAATACTTCCAGCTCATTAATGAGCAAATAACCATGAAAAGTAAATCAAATCAGAATTATTGGGTGGACATGGATATGGATATTATATTTTTAAGTTAAAAATATTTTACACTTTTGCTTAAACTTTTCAAATTATTATACAATAAGCAGTATTTGACAACTATTGATTTAAATAATTCTAACGATAAAAAGTATGCTAATCTAAATAATTCTAATGACAAAAAAATATGCATAAGGGTTAAATTAAGTAAAATTGTTAAAATGGTTGTTATAATACCTTGTTATTAAAAGTATTGTCTATGTTTTATAATACTAGTCACATTAATTAGAATATTTCAAATTAACCTATTATAATTTTCTAAGTGTCCATAAATGAAAACTTAGGGACATTCTGGACATCTTTATCATTTTGAAATTACTAATGAAGTCAAAATGACCTAATTCCATAAAGTAATGGGATTTTGGTGAGAGAAAGTACAGCATTAATAGAACTTGTAGAGTACAGTGGTAAATGTTATTATGGCATTCTATAATCCCCTGTATTAAATATTTGCACATTTAGTAGCCTTGTTTTGTACATGCATAACTAAAGATCATGTTATTTGGGAAGTGAAGGACCTCTCGAAGCAAGTAACTTTAGCATGAAGCAGTTGCTTTCTTCATTACCAGTACCTAGATAACTGAGGATTAAAGTAATAGCTCAAGTTTAATGTACTTTTTTATTTTAGATTTTGTGCTTTCTTTTGCATTTTGATAAGTTTCATTTACTAATTCATTTGTTTATTCATTTATTTTTATATTACTGAGGACTGAACTCAGTTTCTCCCACTGAGCTATATCTGTAGTCATTTTGTACTTTTATTTTGAGACAGAGTCTTGCTAAGTTGTCCAGTTTTGTCTCCTTGAGCTCTTCCTGTCCCAGTGCCCCTAGACCGCTGGGATTACAGGTATGTGCTACTTTTCATGTGCTTGTTTTTTTGTTGTTTTTGTGTAACTACCTCTTAGTATTGTTTACCCCTCTTCAGATTCATTTAATCAACATATCTTCCTGAATGGGTCAAATAGTTGTTTTCCAATATTAGCAGACAGAAAAAGATTCTGCTCCCAAAGTTCAGGTACTGTTTCTGCTTTTAAAAAATAATATATTTAAGTTTATTGCAGATTTTTTGTCATTTATTTTTCTTTTAGGTCAATATTGCCTCAAATAGGAATATAGCATATAGATAGGCCTAAGTCATATATCTAGTCTTCTGAATTAAATCGTATTTTCCTATTATCAGAATGAAAAAGATGTTCAAAATTATATATACAAAGTGAAAAGATAAGGTACCACCCTAACATGATTGAGAAAATAATACAAGTGTCAAGGTAATTATCTCTCCACTTTATCAATAAGCAATCTTGAAAAATCAAAGACCATTTCTCCCTTTTTTGAATCATGGTATTAACAACAATAAATACCTCAAAGGCTTATCAATACTAAGTTCAACACAATTTAAATTTATTTTATATCATGATGTACCAAGTAGAAACTACTGATGAGTTAGATGATACTAATTCTCCGCCCTCTTAAATCAGTGGTTTTCAAACTTGCTTCTAACAAGATGCCGGCTATTAGAGAGGATACTGAATTGGAAATCACATTTTAAGAAACATTATTATAAACCATAATACAGGCTATAAATTAGATGAATACATTACAAAATTTTTCCATTCATGAATCTTATTTCAAACTCTGAAATCATATACTTACCTGGTAATGTATAAGACAATTTATGTACAACAAATAGTGATAAAACTTTATGGAATATTACATAGCATTTACAACATAGTGAGACTTAAGGTTCAATAAGTCATATAAAATCCAACTCAAACTGGCCTCAAAAATAATTTATTGGTTTATATAATGCAAGAAAATCCCAATGATCTT
>RJWT010002914.1:0-38551 GCA_004365215.1 Cuniculus paca
GCTAGCTTGAAGTTTAAGGAATACAGCAATATATGAACCATGATATGCAGGCAGTCTAAAAGTTCAGAGCAATTCCTGCCTAGCAGCCAGCATGAAAATTTTAGTTCTGCAGCCCCAGAGAACTGAGTTCTCACCATACCTGCCATGATCCTGTAATCTATTCTTTCCCTTCAGCTTCCTGTTCACCATCCCACCAGGACTTTGGTCTTAGACTCAAAGTAACATATGTAAGACTACTATATTCTTGACCTCAGAAACATGAGACTAAGGAATATGAATTTTGTTTTAAATAACTCTAACATAACCCTAAATGTATTATGACACTGTGGTGGATCAGTAGCTGGTGGTCAACTTGTGGCATCTAGCAGAACTGAATTAGTGCGGCGTTGAATGTGGATGGTCCACCTGAGGATTGCTGTGAGCATAAAAAGAAGACCTAGAGAGGAGTAGTGATGTTGTTGTTTGGTGCTGTTGGTTGCCCTTTTGCCATGTTTTCTCCTGGAGGAGTTTGCTGAGCATCTTTCCTACTATGAGCTTGGCTGCTCTTGTCATTAAAGGAACTCAGGATCTTGTCATCACTGAGAATGGCTGCAGTTCACTTTGGGGGAGCTCTGGACCTTATACTGAGCATTACATCCTGGCTCTGGAGGGGAAGGCGGTGTGCTGCTCAATGTCCAGGGGAAGCTGATCACGCTGGCTTCCTGATATGAGCTCAACTGTTCTCATCGTCAGAGGAGCATGGGACCTCATCGTCGCTGAGGATGGCCGTGGTACTTTTGTGCGGGAGCTCTCGTTCTTTGAGCGTTGCTTCCTGGCTCCATTACAGAACCTTCAACTTACTGCCACAGATCCTTCACCCCACTGGCATAGACTTTCTAGCTTCCACCGCCAATCTTTGGGCCTTCCCAGTGCAGATCCATAAAATACACTTGCACAAGTCATTGTCATAGGCTCTAGGTTTTCAGCTGAACTCATGCAGGTTATTGCCATGAGATCCAGGCCCGCAGCTGAATTTTCATGATCTTTAGTGCACGGACAGTTTTCCTGCACTTTCTTTGTATTTGATTCCTTGAGACCATTATAAATAATACAATAAATTATGTGTCCTGTAGTGTCTTGTCATGTATTTAAAATGTATTTATACATCTATTATAAATATAATTATTCTAATATAAAATTAATACAAGGAACAGTGAGGATGTTACATAACTTTACATATGTGTAAACTCTTTTGGAACTGAATATTAAAAAGAGTGACTTAGACTGTCTGTAAATTTGAATATTAATTTAAAAATATACTGTCATAACCATAATCTAAGATTTTTTTTTTAAATGCTGCAGCCACTATTTAGAAGATGCTGCCTGACAACCTGGCTTTTAGTTTGGCAACTGCCATTGTAGTAACAGTCATCATTCACAAAATAAAATGATTTAACATTTAATTCCCATTCAAAAATTCAATTTTATAACAATAATATGCTTGCATATTTGTGATATGCAGCATGGTGCTTAAAATACACATAAACAAAAGCTGATATATAGGAATAATTAATATATAGCTCATGCAATATTTTTTCATTGTGTATCCTGTAGGAGCAGGTTTGAAGAAATAGGAAACAGTATTCCAGGAAAGTGACTTTTCTTTTACTTTGCCTACCCTTTATAGATGGCCAAATTTTATTTATAAGTTACTATCAGTTAGAGTGCCTGGAGAATATAGTCTTCAGTTTAGTAGTCAACCCTATACAGTTCAAAGATGTAGCAAGTTAGTATGAAGGGCAATTCATAGTAAGGATTTTAAGAATTCTCTACAGTGATTTTCAGTAGCCACATTTCAGAGGAATACCGCAAATGTTTAAAAGGGCTATGCAAACGTAAACAATATTAAAAATTTCTTTCTATCTTTTTCAGAAAATAGGACTATATCTTCTCTTACAGTTTAGTTTATTGCTACTTTGCATCTTCACTTTTCACCTTTCCGAGTATGGAGCGTACCAAGATGCTGACAGTGTATGCTGTTTGTACTTAAATTAGGTGTCTAGGCAGCAGCAAATGGGATATAACTAGCAACTGATTTAACCCTGTAAAAATAAAAGTGTGTTCAAATCTGTTTCATGAATCAAGATCAAGATGAGAAAATTTGCCTACTTTACAGTGTGTTATGAGCAATGTGGTCTACATTTTCTTTTTTTTAATCTAAGTTTTCAAATCAACAATTAGGATATTATTTTAATTACTACTTATAGAAGATCTCAAATATACGGCTGGTGTCACTGTGAGAAAATTATTTTCCTTATCAATTTTTAATACTTCAGAGATATGTAACTGTCATTGGCAAGTTATTTATTTAGCACTTAAGAGATGTGTAGCTTTGTGCTTACTCAACACTTGTAATTTGCCTATATGAGATATATTGAGTAAAATACAATGTGAATTAGACAACTTGTCACTGTTTAGCTAGCTTATGCTTTTTAAATCTCTAATATCTTATTTGGCTGGAAAAATATTATCAAAGTAATACCCCAGAAGATAGATAAAAGTATGCTATTTTTCTACTCTGAAACTACTAAGTAGAAACTCTAATAACCATTTTGTTACTTTCACTATTCCAATCTACTTTTCCTATAGTCAATAGAATTAATTATGCCTATAATCAATAATTAGAACATTTTGCCAAGAAATTCCTTGAACTAACTGAACCATGATATAAAAAATGAATCTCTGCATCCCCTAATTGACTATTAGCAATCACTTAGATATGCCTGAGTTTTTGAGACTGTTATTATTACTATTGTTGCATTTTTTACTTTAACTCAAAAATCATTCCAGAGATTGTTAGAGATAATGATTATGCATTGAAATATTATCTGAGAATTTTTGATAAATAATAGGAAAAACAATTTTAGGTGAAAAAAATCATTAGCTTTGTGAAAAGGTAGTTTGAAGCTCAAATTCTGACTATTGCAATTAGTAGGTATGTGGCCTGGTTAAGTTGCTTAACGAATTTAAACCCCAGTGAAAGGAGATCGGTCATTAGATCTTAGATACAGATATAAATGTTCACCAAGCTCCCAGAACTGAAATGATGCTAAAGTACAACGTAAAATAATGAAATATAGAGGAACATATTAGAACCTCAATTACATGAGAATTGCCTCTTCTTTTTTTTTTGCAATTATATTACTAATAGTAATATTATTATCAATATAATGATTGTAAATTCCAAACTATCTTCTACTTTCTTCAATGAATATAAGCCTGCAATACAAAGATGCTAGAAATTTGTGTAGTCAAGGTAACTGATAGACAGGGTTGCTTGATTTATGCAAAAATCATAGACCTGATTTTATTGTCGATGTTTTAGTTATAGGTAGCTATGTGGTGCTGTTATTTTGGCTTTTGCTGTTTCGTACGCTGTATAGACATGAAGATGATGTAGTTAAACAAATAATATTCACAAACAAACAAATCTGTGGACTCTGTAACAGACTGAAGGAAAGAGAAGCTTGATTGAAAAATATGATCAAAGAAAGAGAGGAGAGTTGTGAGTCAGAAGGTCTCACACGTCCAAAATGTTCAGTTAAACAGATATCCAAAAGAGGCCAAGACTGATGATTTCGTAAGATTTGTGAAAATTTTCATGTTAAAAATATAAATATATATATTCCATATTGATTAGTTAGTGCTAACAGATGATAAAATTTTGTGGAAACTTAATAAGATTAAGTAGAAAAACTTGATCAGCACATTGGAATGAATCATCCAAGCTAGATTAAAGCAAGAAGAGAAAACATCTCTTGCTTGTACTTAACTCCTTTTTTTGAAAGACTTTCAAAAACATAAAAAAACTGAGTTGATTAAAGTATATTGTCTTAGAAACAACAAATAGAATTCTAATCTGCTATTACATGATATTTATTTAAATAAATTTAATAAGCTTATGGGCTCAAATATTAATTTTTGAGTGTCTGAGTTTTATACAGAAGATACACATTTTGTTAATATATTGATATCTCCAAAACTGAGGACATCAATATCAATCTATTATTTGAAAATAAAAGCTTAAAGCATTTCAATTAGCAATCTCCCTGATAATTACCAGGTTAGTAAAATAAATACTAATTAACATGCTAATTTTGGCAATTAATTGATGTAAAACCTACTTGCTATTGTTATCTTGCTAAATACTAGTTAAATGCTGAAATTCTTTGCAAGTTTAATGTATTGCTTAGGAGAATAAAGCACATTTACTGTTTTCTTATTGCGATAATTATATGCCAACTAATTAACTCATTGCTATTTGTTTAAATTCACCACAGTATCATGTTGTACAAAAGATGTGTAATTTAAATTTAAATACTGAGGAAACAAACAGTTTATATAATTTCAGACTAAAGACAGTTCCATAAAATTTTTCTACAAGAATGATATAAACTACTTTTGTGGGGATTATCTATCTTTACATATGTAAACAATAATTAATATATGTATAGACAAAGGTATAGATAGAGGTATATTAAAAGAATTTTGTAATGCCAGCCATTTGAAATTATTTAGAACAGCTTTATTAAAAATTATTCATCCTTACAACATATGTGAGTAACCTTAGAAAATCATCTATAGAATACATATCTTTAAACAGTTAATGGCAATCTATATTTTTAAATTTTTTTTAAGTTTATCTTTAAATAATTAATGACAGGGCCAGGGATCTAGTTCAGCGGCCTAAGCACCTGCCTTGCAAACACAAGGTCGTGAGTTCAATCCCTGGTGCCGCAAAATTTACATGCTAAATAATTAATGACAATCTTTTTTTTATTTTTTATTAAGTTTATTGGCACAATTTAGTTATACACATTGAGCACATTGATCATAGGGAATTTGTTGCTGTTCATGATTTATCCTGATTCTTTTTTTCTGCATCTTGCCTCTCCCTTCAACCCTTCTTCCCCTTCTTATTTATGAAAGCTTTCTTTCCATGCCAGTCTTTAAATTAGAAACAATTCACAAGTGAAACTGAACAATCTATCTTTCCCTGATTAGTTATAAAAATGTTAATGAAGGTAAAATTACTTGAAAACCAAATGTAGACATACACATAGTACTTTTTCTTTTAGTTTCTTGCTCAAATATATTTATTAAAGACTTTTCTCCAAAATTACTTTTTACATAATCTTTTCCTTTAACTTTTTAAACTTTTATAATCTAAATTCAAAGTAAGGAACAAGGTTTGCATCACCACATTTTTATTCATGTGTTCACGCAGACAACTATCTCTTAATTAGGTTAGAAATATTTAAGGAAATAAGACATATTTTTCAAATTTACCTATTGACAAACCATTTTCTGAACATATTAGACCTACAAACATTTCTCACTTTGATAACATAATTTCTTGGCTTCTACCAAACTGATTCATTCATTTTCCATCCAGACTTAATTAATTTCCCTTTTTCCAAAACAGTTTTGGGTGAGCAGAAGGTAAATGCCATGGTGAGGCTGAATATATTTCACTGATAATCATTCAGAATTTTTCTTTATTTTGTGTTTGTCATGTGAAACATGCTTCATCAACTTATGTTTGTGTGTATTAAATCGTCTTTTGTTTGTTTAATTTAGATCTGTATTGATCCACTCTACTGTTTTGGTTTTCATTCTAAAGATACCGTACTTGAGGTTTGTTTCAGCTTTATAATATAGATAAAAAAACTGACTCTTTCAATTGAATTTTTCTTATAATCGCAAAGTTCTCTTTGGGGAAGGACAGTGTCATACCTACAATCATTAATATAAACAACCATACACTATTGTTGACTGCTTTTAGTCAAGCCTGCCACTTTTCATGAAAGAATGTTGGAATATAGTTATGCCTCCAGCCAGAACCTAAAAATCATGCGTACGTGTGCACACACACACACACACATTAGTACACAAACATATACACAGCTTCTATTAGAGACAGGTACACTTATTTAATTCCTTTAATTGGGTCTTGAATTCTAGCTGCTTTTCCATATCTGATTTAGCTATATCTTTGTCATTGCTTTTGTTTATAACTTTAGTTCTTCAATGTCTCTTTTTATTAAAACTAAATATGGCTATATATTGTCTGCCAAGTTATACAGGCTCTGTTGAGTCGAGGTGAACAGTTGGCTTTAGTGTTGTCTTCTGTTCTTTGACAAATGTCAGATTATAAGACCTTTCTTTTAAAAAATTTATTCATTTTCATCTCAAACCATGGATGCATTTTTTCTAACTATTGTTAATATTTCACGGTACAATTTAACCATACACAACTCAAATAGATTGATAGAACTTTGCATTTAGATTACTCAGTTCTTAATGTTAAAGGATAGACATCTGAATGTAAGTGTACAATAGGTAGTGCATGGAAATATATACAAGAGAAAATATTTCTTCTAAGTTCATTTGTGGATGCAACCCAAGTGGGTGCTGCCTTGCAGCAAAAGAGATCATTCACCACAGGTTTAACGCTTGACAGAGAAAGTACAATGAAAATGGAAGTTATTAACTAAACTCATTTTACTTGCTCAAGCCTAAATTGACATTGTTTTCTTTAATTGGAGACTTTAAGTATGCATTTAAAAGAGAAAATACAACAGTGTACATATAATTCAAATTAAATTGCTTACTATCATATCTGTGGAAAGCAATCGTGGCCACATCCAGATGACAAATTCCTCTGTATTACATAGAGGGATGTAGTACAATTTGAGAGATGATAGAAATTACAAAATATTTTTTTTCTCATACTTGGAATTGAACTCAGGATCTTGCACTTGCATGACAGTTGCTTCTGCCACTGAGCTATATCCCCAGATCAGAGGTTTAGCTCAATGGTATAGCACCTGCCTGGCAAGAATGAGATCCTGAGTTCAAGTCCTACTACCCCCTCCCCACAAAATAAAACAAATAAATAAATAAAATACAGTAGCAAAAACTGATATCATGTATAATTAAATAATGAAAGAAGAAAATTCTATGAAAATTAGGTCAGTTAACCAAAAGTTACAAATATATTGGCATTAGAATTGTCACAAAAATGAGACCTTCTGTCTCAAAATATAAGAGAAAAATACTTGGTATGACACACAATTGCACAATATAAATTTTCAAAATTGAGTGTTATTATTGACAGAGAATTTAGGACTAATATGTTGATGTACATAGAAACTAAATAAACTGTATGCATATGTGTAAATAGATGTATAGAGATTTATCTATAAATATATCTACACCTGTATATGTCTGTGCAAAGTATTTCCTCTTCCCTGAGACATTAGTATAAAAATACATAAAAATTCTCTGAGACAATAAAAAAAGAAAAACATGCAAAGTGAATTGACAAGTTGCTATCTGAACTGGGATTTTTTATTAATATTCTTCTTGCAATGCAGTAGATAATGGTAAATATAGTAGTTCCTATTAACTTAGACTAATAGTTTCTACTTGGTACCAAGATGAATACACAGGAGACAGACGATGCATTAAATGAAAACAAAGGTACTAAATACTAAAAATATTGAAGATAAATTTCAGGCTTTCATTTACACCCTCATTTTTGATGTATACTCTATGTCAGATACTATAAAAGATGAGGATATGACATGACTAAAATATAATTTCTTAACACAAGAAAATAGGGACAGGGATGAAAGTCTCACAAATTAAAAACATACTACTTTTGATGAATGGAGCTATGTACCAGTTGCTCTATGAAGGTGGAAGAGAGATGCTTTCATTATTCTGGAGAATGAGTAACAGCCACAATAAATAATTTAATGACAAGTGATATGAGTTGATTTTTAAATATGAGATGACAAGAGAGAATACTTTCTTCCAAAAGGGAGAGTATACTGAGACTCAAAGGCACCTGGAATTTTTTTTTTCAAAATCATTTACACAACAATGAAAACTAAAGTACGAATTAAGTACGTAAACAGACACAGATCCTCATGGCATTAAACATTGTTTTGTCTGCTATTCATGAGCCTTGATTTTTATGTTTAACAAACCTGACCACGAATGAATTCAATTTAAATATTGGATGCTAGGAATAGGGAAAACTACCTGTTAGGATTTGGATCTTTTGTGTCCTAAAAATCCCATTGCTGAAGGTGTGGTGACCAGTTGGAGGCTTTACGAGGAGATGAGATTTTTAGCTTTGGTCCAGTGGAGGGGATTGGGGCATTGGGCTCATGCCTTCAAAAGACTGGGATCCCAGCTCCCCTCCTTTCTCTTTGTTTCCAAGCCACCATTAGGTAAGTTTTCTCCCTGACAAAACGTACCACCTCCACAAAGATCCACAGTGATGGAACCAATTAACCATGAAACAAAACGTCTGAGACTGAGTCAAAATTAATATTTCCTCTTTTTAAATTAATATTTCTCATGTAATTACTGCTATCTTTTGTCTATACTTGGTCTCTACTGTGAAATGGAAAGACTATATAGTTTATATATTGTTGAATGCATCCATTATAATGTCATTAAAAACCCCAAATTCTCCACCTAAATAAACTTAATTGTAGTCGTTTCTCTTTTATAAACACAAAACATGCTATCCAATGCCATCCAACCTTCCACACATGAAACCTTCCTCATAAAAGAAATTCCTTTCTTATATCTAAGATTGCATTTTCACTTCTTTGTCTTTCTCTGTTGTCTTATCCAAGATATGTTTGTTAATTCATTTTCCTTTCAAGAATTTTTTAATTCTGGAATTTATCAAAGTTTGTCCTTCTCTTTTCTATTCATACATGAGTATACATTCTTGGTCTTAGTCATCTCTATCATGAATTAAAAAAAAAACATGCGACTTCTTTAAAATTTATACACAAGAACAAAGACATGTCTTTTAAGGCTGTCCCTATAGATATAAATATTCATTAAGTATCCCTTATTGATATCTTTTTGGTAATGGAAACATGGACAGAAATATGCTGCTGTGTTAACAGCAAAATATATTTATGCACTTTTATCCTTCATTTTTGTGAAGAATGTTACTCTTCATTCATTTATTCTTAATTGTTAAAAGTGTAAATCAATATTAACAGCACCACGTTCCTTGACTCCACTCACTGCCAAATCTAGCTCTTTATGAATCCGACATTTAAATGTAATAAATATTTGATTTCTGTTACTATGTGTATGTCTCAATTTTTGTTCAGGCTATTTATATAATCTTAAATACAATCTCTCTATTGTTCCCCCCAATCATTCTTTTAGAATATCCAGAATAATTTCTTAAAAATAGCCATTATTCCAAGTTTTTTTAAAAAGCTAAATAGTCCTACTTTTCTTTTACATACAAAACTTTCTCACAATTCTTCAATCCCTTCTCTGCATCCATAAGAAAAAAATATATCTCTTCATCATCATTATAATGCCTTTTTCTTTTTCTGAAAGTACTCCCGTCTTCTTCCCACTCATGCTTTCTAATTTCTACAAACTTACAGGTCTCCACTGGGTATTATTTTCACAAAGAAGCATTTAGTCGGCTAATAAAATTCAATCCAACATTCATGTTTTTGACTACACCTTTTGCAGTATTCAGTGTTATAGGCATCTGTTTAATCTTTTGTTTTATGTTTATTTTCATAAGAGAAGGTAGTGATTTTAAGATGTCATAGATCTTAAGCATAACCAAAGACATTGTACTTTTATTTTCTGTTACAAGTCCTACCAGTATTTAGTATGTGCTGAAATAAAACCATTGAATCAGTACTTTTGTGAATAAAAGGGTTTTCTCTTGTAATACGAGTCACCGAGAACCGAGGTTGAAAGTAAAATTGCTTCAATACATAGAAAGTCAGTTTTTTAACCAAGCAAATAAGTCAAAAGCTGAAACCTATGAACAGGAAAAAATAAGGGTTCAGAAAAAAAAAATGACAACAAAAAAACCTCTGTACGTTTCCAGATTTAACATGGTGCTTCCTTGTACACAAAAATCATAGAATAAGAAGGGGTTTATTTCCTGCTGTAATGAAATGAGCAATTCCCTCATTTTGAATTACAGATTCGTAAGTTGAAGAGAATGCCAGCCTATCATCCTATTGTAGTTACCTAAGAAATCAATGCTTTTGTGCTGCATAGTTTTTAACACAAAAGACTTAGCTATTGTTCCATATAATACCAAACTCAAAGTGATTTAGTTCTGTTTTTAATGTACTTAGTATTTGCCAGGTTTTTTAGCGCCAAAGCTTCTCTGCATCAGAACATAGAGCAATCGCATTGTCAAAATAATGCTAAGATAATTTCTTCACAAAAATAAAATAATTATCTAATCAGTTTGTTTTATTTTTAACAAAAAATGCAGTAATATATGGTAATTTAATTACTTGTAATGGTAGAATTTTTAATGTTTTTCCAGAAAATAAAAATAAACAGATTTAAATGCTAACATGATCTGTATTAAATAAGAGCCTGAGCGTAAGATTTCTTGTTTTGCATAGTTTCTTGAATGTATTTTGAACACAGAAGAGGACTAACATATAGATGGGAGTCTTTCTTGAACTATGCATAAGAAAGCATTCCTAAACTGGACACATTAATGTCTGTGTCAATATCTACTTGTGCATCTATTTCTATTATACATAGAAATGGGAGCATCAGGAAATGGCAGCAGTGGGAAAGTTTTAAGTATTGTGCAGCTTGATTTTTTTTTTTAGGAATGCTAAAGATGGAAATGAAAGAGAATGAGCAAGGATGACACTGTTCTCTAATAAGTGTAAGTTAAGATAAAGAGGTACAGAAAGCCAAACAAAAGGGAACAGGAAAAATCTGTGTGTATGTTTTTGCTTATTTTTATTGGCCTTGTTGATCTTTTTTCTCCTGAGAAAATAAATGGAAAACAGCAAAAAGACAACAAAATAGTTGTCTTGCTGATATTAATTTTTTAAAAATATTTCTCTTTCACTTTTGCTTTCACTTTTCTTAAATTCTTCCTCGTATATTTCTACTAATTTCTTAGCGTTTAGTGCACAAAACATTTGTTCAAAATGGCATATCGAAGTAAAATATAAAATTTAAAAATCACAATATAACTATTTTCAAACAAATCTGGGTAGATACTGTCCAAAAAAAAGGTAGAAAGAAAAAGAAGGAAGGAAGGAAGGAAGAAAGGGGAGGGAAGGAGAGGGGAGGGGAAAGAAAGAAAGAAAGAGAAAGAAAGAAAGAAAGAAAGAAAGAAAGAAAGAAAGAAAGAAAGAAAGAAAGAAAGAAAGAAAGAAAGGAAGGAAGGAAAGAGAGAGAAAGAGAAAGAGAGAAAGGAAAGAAACAGAAAATTTATCCTGCATTATGGATGTAGTACTCCATTATGCATTTATAGCACCTTTTCATTATCCATTTATTTGTTGATGGGCATGTGGATTACTTCCCATATTTAGCCATTATGAGTTGTGCTGCTCTAAATGTGGGTATGCATGTTATCACCCTACTATAATGATTTTAACCCATTTGAGAAGATACTTGTGAGAGAACTGGGGCAAATGGAATCTGCATTTTTATTTTTTAAAGATTCTCCATATTGATTTCCATATTGTACTTGTTTACATTCCTGCAAACAATAGAGAAGTATTTCTTTTTCCCTGCAAGCTCATCAATGTTTGTTATTTTTTTAGATTGTCATGATAGGCATTAATTCTGAAGTAAAGTACTTGCATTTCTCTAATGATTGAAGGTGTCAAGCACTTCTTCATGAGCACATTGGGAATTCATATTTCTTTTTCTAAGAATTATCTGTTTAGTTCATTTCACCATTTTTTGATTGGATCTTTTAATTTGGTGGTCTAATACTTTTTGAGATTTTATATATTTTAAATATTGGTCTTCTGTCTGAAGAGTAGCAAACAAAAATTATTTTACAGTCTGTGGGTTATCCCTTCTCTTTGTTGATTATTTCTTTGCTGTGCAGAAGTTTTTTAATTTATATATTCCCATATGTTGATTGTTTGTGTTATTTGTTGTGCCTTTGGGTTTCTGTTCAGAAATTTTTGCCTATGCCTGTATCTTCAGTAGATTTACCAATGTTCTTCTTTCAGCAAATACAGTGCTTCTCTTTCTTAGAAGAATTTTGATCCATATTGGTTTGATTTCAGTGCAGGGTGGGATACATGGATCTAAATTCAATGTTCTGCATGTGATTAACGAGTTTTCCCAGCACTGTTTCATAAAGAAGCTATTTTTTTTTCTCCACCTTTTGTTTTTGGTCCTTTACCAAAGATCTGATGGCTGAAGATCCCTGGGTTATTTTTTTCTGTATCCTCAATTTTTTTTCACTAATCAACATGTCTGTTTTTGTGCCAGTACCATGGTGCATAAATAATTTTGGAGCAAAACAGAAAATGAGGTGTAGGATGAAAATAGACTTTCTGGAGATGGGAATTAGATATGATGATGGAACTGGGGAAAAAAGGGACAGAAAAGAAAAGTAAAAAGGATAAAGATACAATATGTATATGTAATAATTCCCTATTAAGGATATTTGTATATGTATACATATATATATAAAGTATCATACATTTATACTAATAAAAAGCGAAAATGATGAAAATAATAAATGACTTTTAAAAAGAGGAAAACTATACTTATAATTTATTTTTCAATATTAACTGCACTTTTTATCATTTATCTGTACTTGTATGTGTATGTGTTTCCTTGCTATGCACTGAAACCCTATTTCAGGCTGCAAAATGTAAAAAATCAAACACTAGCCAATTATAGTCACCAACTCATTGTATAGTAATTGTGTTAGCATATTTCTTATAGTGTTCTACATGTGTCATTTATAACAAATTCATATTTTCCTGCCAGCTTTTCTGTCATCTTTTACAGTTGATAGTCTTTCTTTTTTGAAATTCGCTATTCCACCTCTTCTTTTACACTCACGGTAGCTAATTTTCAAATATCGTTTTAACTCTTTTTTCTTTGCCTTAAACCGAAGTGTTGGTTTTGTCCTATATTCCATGTACTCTGTTCTGTTCTTAGTTACCTTTTCTTTCAACTTCATATGCTCACTGTGGAAGATATCAAACTTCTTTGGTCATTTCCACATATGTACCAAAGACAGCCACATCATTTTTAACTTCATTTTTACTAATTTTCTGTCTCTATTCCTGTCTTCCTCTGTCTGTCTCTCCATCTGTCTGTCACTGTCATGCTCTCAGTCTTGCTCTTTCTCTTTCTCTCTTCTAGTTTTTCCACCGTACTGAATATATCAGTGGCGGCTCAAACACAAAATACCAGTAGTTCTTCCTCCAGTTGTTTTTGTTTTTGTAGAAATTATTTACTTTATATGTCCATCTTCTCCTCATGAAATTCTATTGGAATTATCTTTTTATTATATCATAAGTCATCATTAACATCTAGATCTCCAACTCATTAATTTTTTTCATTGTACACTGTAGTAGAAAACTTCCCCAAATGTACTTCTCCTCTTTCTCTAACCCGGTCTACATTCTGTGGTGAGAGTTATATATGATCTATGTGGTTTTGAATTTTAATTTTTGTCCTGTAAGCTGAATGAACCTGCATAAAGCACTTAACCTATTTATATTTTACATGTCTATTATGCAGTGTGAGACAATGTAGTAGGTGTTTCTTCACTATATTAAGATAAAATATAATTCAGGTTTTAAAACATTGGTTTTGTGTCAATCTTTGTGGAATTTTCCATGGATAAATTGATGAACACTTTAAATATAATTCATGCTGTCATGTATCACACATTCAAACAGGGGATGAATGTGACAAAATAATAGAAACAAAAGAGTGAGAAACAAGCTGTAGGAAAATATCTTGTAAGAAGACAAAGACTTCTATGATATCTTTATTGGCAGGTTACAGAAGCTTTTCAACAAAAGTGAAATCTTTTCTGTGACAGAAAAATAATTAGATACTGTAGTTGAAAACAGGTGGAGAAATTTTATTAGAGATGTTAGAAGGTGTGCCCCTCTGATGAGCTTCAAAGGTGTTTTGAAGACCAGCATCACAGAATGCGGGAATGAGGATAAACCAAATACTGTTCCCAAGGCCAGAAAACGGGTTGACACAGAGACATTCAATGAGCAGCAACTTCCTTTTTATTTTTTTCATATATAGTATATAAATACTTTCCTTGTGCTTCCATACTTTAATTTTTATCTTTTGTTTTCATAATGACCATACCTCAAAACCTGAATGTATCATGAAGCATCTCCACTATCTCACTCATGCAAAGATTTCCAGTTTCATTTCTCATTAAATTCTTCTTCCTGTTTTCTCCAACAGCAGTTGCTAAACCGCACTGTCCAACATAAATTCTTGAGATGTTGGAAAAGTTCTCTATGTATACTTCTAAACTGGTGGTCACTTGTATATAGCTGTTGAGCCAGTAAGCACTTGGGGTGTGGGTAGTACAATGCGGAGACCGAATCATTAATTTCAGTTTATTTCAATTTAAAAAGCCACATGTGGTTAGTTACTACCTTACTGAAGAGAAAAGGTCTAGAATTTGTAGTTAGTAGAGGATTAACAATGGCCATTATATTGGAAAGGTGTGCTAAAGGATTTGTGATTTTTGAATAGGAAGTATTTTCCTTAGATTTTAATGTTTATTTGTTATGTCACGGAAGGTGGAGATGATTGTAGTTACTTGTGAATTAAAACTGTCCTCGATCAGTTCCTAAAGCTGCACCAGTTTATACTCTAGGTATTAAAACTACATCCACTCCCTAAATTTATCAGGTTGTTTCACACCTGAAAGAATTTACTAACACAAACTTCTAGAATGCTATTCCACCCTTGACTGCCTGATGAGCACACATTTATCTATCAAAATGCAGCTCAATTATCACTTCTTATAGATATGTTTTCCAGAAATACTTGAAATATTGTTTAAAATAGCATTTTCCCTAGAAATTTCACATGCTTAAAACACAGATTTTCCAGATATATTAAAATTAATGATCTCATAATGGTCACACCAAATACAAACAAGAATTGTGAGATAATTTTAATTTATCTAGAGTATCTGGTATGTTCCCTAAAAATCCTATCATCAAGAATATCTGCCTATAAAATCTAAGGGAGTAGATTACTGAAATATAAAAGTAATACAAAATAGTTTTATGGATGAGGTGTTTTAAGCAATTTTAAACAATACTTTCAGGTATGCCAGGATTTTACTATTTTATGCAGCATTTCTATAATTTACAAATGTATTCAGAAAATTTAATACAGATGTAATACTTTGAATATGAAATATTGTTCTATCAGACAAGTTCTGTATTTCACTTAACCCACAATTTTTTGTTTATTTTGCCTTTATAAGTATATGCTGTCTTCTTTTCCTGTTTAAAAAAGGCTTACATTAAAGGACAATGATATACTACTTGGATTCACTCTCCTATTGCCGGTAAAAACTTTACTATTTTATCTTCATCTTTTAAATTTGACAGTTTGTATTTAATTTTTATCAGTTTTGTCATTCCTATTCCTTTGCCTCCATATGAGCTTGAATAATTTTTGAAAGATGTATTGATTTTTCTCCTTGTTTAAATATCATAAAAATTACTATCGATTGTCTCAGGGAAGCTTCTGATAGAAGTCCCCCTTCCGAAGGCTTCTTCATTACCAGTATTTTTATACTAATGTGAGGGTGACTTTGACTTGATGAAAACTAAATTAAACCAGGGTCATGCTTCCTGCTCTGTCCTTGGGATACTCTTTGGGTAACAGCATTTTACATTTCTTCTCCTGCTTTTTCTGCAGTTTTGTACAACAACTTGTTCAGGTATGCAACTATAGCACTGTGTCTAGCTTTGTATCCATGGCAATTTCTGCCCTAGTTTTGTCTGACTTTTCATTTAATTCTTCTGAAAGGGCATTCATTCCTTTGTGGAGGAAGCTAATGAGGCACTGGTACCAGAGCCCTGGTTCCTATGTGCCAAAAACAGCATCTTGCAAAGCTGCAAGACATATGACCTTGGGGACTAGGTCTCCTTGAGTACATTTTGCATTTCAAATATCTTCAGACATT
Source organism: Cuniculus paca (assembly GCA_004365215.1). Classification (NCBI taxonomy): domain Eukaryota; kingdom Metazoa; phylum Chordata; class Mammalia; order Rodentia; family Cuniculidae; genus Cuniculus; species Cuniculus paca. Next base: position 16,040 of record RJWT010002914.1, read on the forward strand.
GCCTACAATATTAAAGTTTTTTAAAAATCAGAAATAGAAGTCAATGAGTATATTTTCATTGAACTGTACCACTGTAAGAAAAAATAAAGCTCTTTTCCCTTTCTCTAGCCATTTTTGATGAATATTACTGAGTTTTTGAGAAATATATCACATAAAATTCCCACTCAGTTAGGGAGCTGATGATACTTTGATAGGTTTTGTCTAGAAAAATTTTTGTGGCATTTTATAAATTCTGATGGGAATTTCATTATCTATGTTGTATCTATTAAAGATAGTTAAATAAAATAACTCTGAAAGTTTAATATTAGAAAAAATTTAACAGAACTATCAATTCAAATACTAAAGATATTTAAGTTTTACCAAAAATAATAAACAAAAGTAAAAAAACAAAAAAGTGATCAGTTGTTGTCTTTGCCATTGACCAACACCTATTCACTAAAGTAGTTAGCTCAGTTTTATGTTCAAAAGTTAGGTAACAATGTAAGTACAGCTATACTGTTTATTTATTTATTTACTTTTTTGCAAATAGTTAAAATTAAGCTGAAGGTGGTATCTCTTTCCTCCGTATTGGAAAATCCAAGTACCATGTTTAAAATGTTATAATGAGCGAGTAAGTTGATAATGAAATTTGCCAAAGTTGCCCAACAACAACAAAAAAAAACACAATTTCATGTGTTTTTTATCATAATAATTTTTATTTTTCACTCACATAAAATAGGTTAATGTACTAAAGTAAAAATTTTGCTTGTTTTCATTCATTTTATTTTTTGTTACTGTATTTTGAAAACCACATTGCACTGAGTTGTATCAATCTTATCATTTTAACATTTTTAAATGCATAATGATAACCATTAATACATAAATGCTATCTAATTATAAGTTATTACTGGTATTTGGTATCTTATCTATTTGAAAATTTAAGAAACTCAGTACCTTTGCTTTAGTAATGCAAGTATGCAAAGCCTCAATTTTCTTAAAATTTCCTCCTGAAAATTAAAAACGTACAAAAATAATATCAACATTAAAAGTAATTTTCAATTGGAATGTATAACACAATGCATGACAATGTTTGTTCTTTATTTAAGCAATAAAATAAACATTAAAACCAAGTCACATTTTTATGAATAGCAAACAAGGTATTATGAGATCTGAAAATGTCACTAAATTAATCTTCTATAATAAACCAAATTAGATTTTAATGAGAATAAAATGTTTTGTTTTTCCATTTGAATGATGCTTTAAAGTCATAATTTCATTTTTTCATGAGATACTATGGAGGATGCAGGACTAAGTGCTTAATAATGAGATTTATCTTAACTTCAATCTTTAGTAGAACAAATATAAAAGGTATTTTTAAACTAATTATGCACTGATACATTAATGCTAACTAGCACAAGGAGAAAAAATAGTAATAAAAAGAATATGTATGACAGAAAACTATGAAGAACTATGTTTTAAGAATAGGTAATTGTCACAGTCTAAGAGAAAATGCTTTAGAAAACTGGACAAGATAGGTAAAGTTACAACTTTCAAGATAAGTCATAAAACTTGTAATTATTACTTAAGATAATTTCTTGGAAAGGAATGTGAGATGAAAGAAATCATCTTGACTTTTATGTATCTCTTTTCATATTGTCTCACCATAAACTTGACGCAACTTTGTAAATATGGTTCAGTTAAAATTTAATCCATTAAATTATTTTCCAGGGGAAAATATTTTCCCTTATTTCTCTTTTTTTACCTTTAGATAGCTTACTACATTTCAGATTCCCTGCTCTGAAAGTTTTTAAGACCTGTCCATAGAAGAATCAGCCTAACCTATTAACCCAGTTAAACTAGAGAGTATAACATATAACCAATACGAAATAAAACCACCTCAGCAATTCTTGAGGCATTTCTCAGCTTTGTATGAACTTCACTCCATTCTGTACCTCTCATTCCACACTTTAGTTTATTCCATTTGTGTACAAATTAGTTTTGCTTAATTTTTAAACAACATAATTAAATTTCATTGAGCATGCTGACCAAAGCAGTCCCTTTTAATGTAGGTGTTACTTTAAAATCAATAAGCAATTAAAATAATATAATTGATTCTCCCCAATTTTCTTTAAACAATGAGAACATAGAAAATATATTTAGAAAAAACAGTGTCATTTTTCTAGTAAGAGCTTAATATCCTAACAAGTATTTTTCTTTGTCTAGAAATCACAATTTCTATTCAACGCAATCATATCCCTCTTCATTTCTCTAAAATAATTGATGTCATGCATTAAGTTTCTAATCACTCCCTAATATTCTTTATGTTTTATTAGCCCTAAAAAATTCTAAATGCATGCTTTTACAATTTCTGGCATCTAGCTCATTTTAAATAGTTCTATTAGTTATCATTAGATAGCAACATACATTTCTCCTGAAAGTTGTATCTGTACTTTTACTGTTCATGTCCTGCAATGTGTGAAGACAAACTACGAGCTAATGCTTCCATAGATTTGTCCCAGTTTTTCTTAACTCTGCTTTCTTGCTCTTTTTTACCTGATTTCTTTAATAAAATAGAATCAGGCACAATTATGGGCAAACTGTAAAAAATCCAAGCAAAAATACATTGGGCAAATTCTTAAAAAAATAAATAGATAAAACTTTCGGGGTGAGTTTACTGTAAATGCCTAAGTATTAGTTACTAAAACAATCTTTGAAAATTAATAGGAAAACAGCTAGCTACACAAAAGTGTTTTGAAAAACAAAGCACTGAATCTTTATCATGATGTACAAGCTAGGATCTTATGAATTTTAGAAAGTATTCAATTATTTGTTTTCTTAATAACTTTTCAGATTCAGTATAACTTTTGCGTTCACATTTATCTCATTTTGCTCTTTAAATGTTTCATAATATGATTTATTTTATGATTCTTCTTCTTTTCCTTAGGTGTTCTCTATATGTTTTCCAAACTGTCAGTGTGTTCTTTATAGAGAACAAGAGAACGATGCCCTAGCTGTAGTTTAATCCTGCATTATGCTTTAAGCTCATACCTCTGGTTGTATATTCCACTGCTGAAATTTTTATCACTTTGATAAAATTTACCCTTTGTTTGTAGTTCTTCCGTGGCAGCAACTGAGTCATTGTTTACATCTGAATGCTTTGGTTCTCTTTATGGCACTGTACATGGGAGCATTTTAAATAATAATGTGCAGCATGATTGCAAGAGTTAATTGTGTCTGTTTGTCTGTCTGTCTGTCAGTATATAGAATATTTTTCAGATGGAACATAGAATTGCAAATCTCGGCAATGTGAAGCTCCAATTTAAAATGCTTGCTTCTTTCTTTACTACTGCATATACTAAAACTGACTTAAGTGCCCCTTCACCCATTATTTTAATCTCCACAGATCTTATTGAATCTTAAATCTTCAAGCATAGTATTTGCTTTTCCTCTCAGTTTTGAATCATCTCCTTCTCAGCACTCTACCCAGATTGCTAATAAATATGTTAAATAGCTAAGAGCCTGAAACTAATCCTAGAGGGCCTTCGTAGGTGTTATTTTTTGAAAGCTCAATATGTTCTATTAATAACACCTATGCATTTTAATATTGCTCTCCTTTTGATATCCATCATATAATGTCGTACTGGAATGAATCTTAATAAAATATATTTGATAATAAACTTCACAAATCTTCTATTCTGAAGCTATTATTAAGGTGAAATGTAAAGAATAGCATTCTTCATATCAAGTATAACATATGTATGTAATTTCATCTAAATCTATTTTAGAAAGTATACTGTAGAGAAAAAAAGTTATAACAATATAGAACCATCCAGGAGCAAACCTCTGGGCTACACACAACCAAGTACAAATTTTTTAGAACCTTCTCTGGGGTAAGCAGGTAAGCACAACAGTAGGGCTCTTAGTAGTTAAATTGATTACCGGGAGATTTATTCTTTGATAACTTTAAAGTACTAAATTCATGTCAAAAATGACTTCTTTTCTTAAAGCCCATAGAGATTCATAAAAACGGTGCCAGAAAGGAGAATATGTTTCTCTGGAAACCAGGCTTGCATGTTGCAAAAGATGTTGGTAGACTTAGAGACTTTAATCATCTGAAACAGTTCACTACATTTAAAGATCTGGAGTTCAAGTCAGCTGTAGCTGAAAATAAGCTGTCTAGCAAAATCTTATCTAGACCCTTACATAAATTGCCTCTTCCTCTTTCTTATAAGGTTGTTGATAAGCATGCTTTGTCACCTAATAAGCCTTTTAAAATGTTTTTGATGTGAGGTCAAATATAGGATTATGGGTAATTATACATTCAGGGCAAGCGATACAGATAAGTAATCTATAAGAACAGAGAACCCAAGTTACTTAGATTAGATGATAAAAAGTGTATCTTATTTATATTTGTAAGTACGTTTGTACTGTATTTGTACTAAGTTTTCAAAACTACCTATTCAAAACAAGAAGAGAGAAGACAGTGTTGGTTGTAACCTCAAATGAAACTGTTAGAGAAGTCAAATGTCTCTAAGATGTAGGATGAGTGTTGGTGATCTATAAGTAATACAAGAAGCTTATTATTAATTTTCATTAATATATTTGTCCTGCTATAAGAGAATTACTTCTTATTATAGGACAGAAGCTACATTTGGCCAAAATGAAAATCTTTTAAGAACCCTGACTTTCCTCACCTGACTCTCCACAGTTCTGTACCTCCTGTAAATGGGAGATTTATTTAATTTATATAGCTTGTATTTATATTTGATTTATATATTAAAACCTGTTTCACTTTTAAAATATTTTCATTGCTTTTTTATCCTATGATATTTTGACCACAAAATATTTTAACAGAAATTGTATGCAATATTTGCAGATATTCTTACAGTCATCAACTGTACAGTTTTATTGTGCTTGTTTCAGACTCTAGGGTCTTAGATTGACACCTCATCAAAAGAACTAGGAAGTAATTAGGACAGAGGAATGAGCAAAATAACAGAGATAAAGGGACAATATGTGATTCTTCTTTATAAAATGATTTTACTTTTTACAATTTTAAGTATTTTGAACCAGCCATAATGGCAGATTATTTTCTTCATTTGTTTATTATCCTATTAATCAATTCAGTTTCAGCAGTAAAAAGCTTGAACTATAGAGCCTGTGGTGATTAAGTTGGAATTTCAATTTGATTGATTTTGAGTTCTGCCCTAGGGTTGGTGGCTTACACTTCTAGATGTGTCTGCGTAGATCACTGAGGCGTGTCTTAGGGACTATGTCTGGTCCCTCACCCCTTCTACTGTAGGGTTTTGTGGTTTCTCTGCTTTCCTACCACAATGAGCTAAGTATAGTTGCTCTGTCACTCTTTTGCTCCATGTTATCTCTGCCTTGGAGCCAGCCAGTCATGGGCTGAAACAGTGAACAAATTAAACCTCTCCTGCTTTATGTTGTGGGAACTGGGTCTTGTGTATTAGCACTGAGAAAGCTGACTTATACTAAAAATTAGTACAAGAATGATGGTCATTCCTGTGACTGTACCTGACCGCGTGCTTTAGATTCCTTTGAAACATTTTTACAGAAGGAGTTTGGAAAGCTTTGAATATGCAGCCTTAAGAAGCTCAAGAATGTCTGGTTCCTCACCCTTTCTGTGTTGGCATTTGCCCCTACTCTGCTTCCTAACCTTGACGAACTTTGCTCTGCTATGTCTTTTCAGCACAATGTCTCTGCCTTGGAGCCTGCCAAGCATGGTCTGAAAGCTAGAGAAAATTAAATTTCTCCCCTTTCATACTGTGAGTGTTGTATATTGTATATTATGTCTCTAGATGAGAAAGCTTACTAATGCAGAGTCATAGTCCCTGATTTGGAATCTTAGCCCTGTCACTCACTAGCTATCAAGTGTTGCAAAAAAAAATTCTTACTGTTTCCCATTTTAGTTTTTAGTTTTCTCATCAAAGAAAATCATAAATAATATCTTACTTTGGTCTGTCATGAAGACAAAATTACACTTTACCTGTCCAATTCTCTTATAGTTTCTTGGAAATAAACCACAATTAACTATTAATTTATAGTTGGTAACAGACTTTTTGTTGTTGTCTTTTTGAGACAGCGTTTTGCTATGCATTACAGGCCTGCCTTGAATTCATGTTGTATCCCAGGCTGGCCTTGAACTCACAGCCATCTCCTGCCTCAGTCCCGCTATTGCTGGGATTATAGGTGAGCACCACCATATTCTGCTTACACTCACTTTTATTAATTCACAAATAGTTTACATTTGAGGAACAGCTTGTAGTATTCATCACAAGTTGAGAGATGTTCACAGAGAAGTTTATGTGGAAACAGTAATTATCCAGGACAACCGATAAGTGGTAGAGACCACAGGAGAGGCCCAGTGTATGCATCTATTGAACTGCTGAAATAGGGGTTTGTATGTGAAAGCATGACTGTTAGAAAAAAATGCATTTTTTCTATGGAATTTGTAAAATTTGTGTTAGTGAGCTTTCCATTAAAGAAACAAAATACTTGTCATAGACAACTCAGAGTGTTTATGGTGATTCAGTTTCAGATCATTCAGTCCACTACTGACTAATTCTGAGAGAGAAACAGCACAGCAAAAGGCCACGTCAGATGAAAAGCTACTAACTTCTGTTTAGTCAGAAAACAGCAAGCAAAGAACCAAGGATGAAGGAGCCAGGGACCATACAGTCCTCAAGGTCACACATCGCAACCACACGCACACTCAGATGTGTGTGTCAGTATTCTCCTAGACATTTTTTTAAACCCAATCACATTGACAATCACAGTTATCATCAGAACTCCATTTCTTACCAATCTGACACCAAAACACATGCCCTTCAACCATGTTTATTCTCCAAATAATGAAAATGACAAAAGTCACAGTTCCACCTAAGAAGAGGATACTGTTGTGAGTAAAAAAACAACACACTAATTGCTTTCCAAAAATTTCAGCAGTTCCTTTTTTTGCTCAAAAATCCAAGTTGAAAGTCTCTTTTGAGACTCAAGGTAAACACTTACTGTAAATTCTTGTAAAATACAGAAAGCAAGTTACATCTTTCTAAGATACAACATTCCCATTTCAGAATAAATATTCCCATTCCAAAAGGTAGTAAAAGCTTATAGAAAAGAAGTGGACAAAAATCCAGCAGTTCGAAATTTAACTGTTAGCATAATGGAAATGTCAGAGAGCTAAGGCACCATTGCCCCAGTGACTTCACTGGTTGCAGCCCGTGTGTTCTTTCTAGAACTGGTTCAAAATAATGTGAATAGCATATGTCAGCTGGACATATTCCTGTAACCTCCATAATCGAGACATCTCCATTGCTGCTTTTTTTCTCATGGCTACAGCTTCATGCATGGCTCTTTCAGAGGCTCCAGGGAGGGACTCTGAACTTCTCACGAATTGTTTGACCTTCCAAGTCTTCCTCTGAAATCAGTGTAGAAGCCTTCATGATCCACCCAGACACACTCAGAAGTATCATTTAGGCATTTTTCAAATCAGTCACACTGACATCCAAGATAAACTATCCAAAGAATTCTTTATAATTCAATTTTTTCGATTGAATGAGAAAAACAGAGTCCATAAAAGAATACCTTTTTACTCAATTCTAAGTAAAAACATGTAGGAATCTGGAAAAAAAGACAAAAATCTATAGTATTCAGGAGTTATTTCATGGCAGATATAAAATTTTAGTTGGACTTTGAAAGATGTTACCATGTTTAAATTGCCAGTATGAGTAATGTCAGAATAATCTGTCATGTGTTAAATGTGACTTAATACGGCAAGGTGACTATTATGATCACTCACCACTATAAATGGTATCATACATGTTTTCATTATAGTTGGTTGTTACGTAGTTAATTAAGATTCATAATGAGTGTAGGGTCTGAATTTCTAATGTTTTAATTTAATAAACTCTTTTCTCACCAAGGAAAGATTATGTACTTTTGTTATGCCAAAATCAATATTTCTTTAAAAATACTTTAGTAAAATAATTGCATTTTGTGTGTGTGTGTGTGTGTGTGTGTGTGTGTGTGTGTTTTCTGTTTGGTAAAGTCAGGAAATAAACACATTTTAAAAGAAAATGAAAAAAGTAATTTTGAATGCTGCTTTCAAAGAATATACATTTTGACTCTTGATTACTCACATAAAAACCTTATGAATTAGCAAATTTTTTTTCTCTTTAAATTGATTATTGAAAAGTAAAATAATTTCTGACTAATACATTTAATATATTTAAGAAAAACTTCCCATGAGTTACTGATTATAAAAAAATTCATTTACCTATGTGGCTATTTTATCTCTTGATTTTTTCAGTGTGTATAAGCTTCTTTATAAAAGAGTATAATTAGAATGTTGATAGATAAAACTTATTTATGACAATTTACGGTTCCTCATTTATATAAAATACATATTTAACCACCTTGTTAAGAAATTCAACTTTGTACCTTTTCTGAATTTGTACATATTTTATGTTGTTTTATAAATGTCCATTTAAAGTTTGCTTTAGCTATATCCAATATTAGTTTTACATAGTCTCAAAGTAATAATCTGTAAATTTTATTTTCAAATGATTTCTCTCTCTCTTAATATTACTGATTTCTTATGGGTATTTTAATTAGGTTTTTTCAGGAGTATAATTTAATTGTAAAACACATAGTTAGCAATGAATTTCAATTGCAATGTTTCAACTTGTGATTTCTGAAAACTTACTATTTCTTTCCATGTTCTTCATCTGTAAAATTGGATAATAATAGCAACTACTTCTTGGAGATTTTATAAAATTGAATAAGATAATTTATGAAATGATCTTGACAGTCGAGTACTCAATGAGTGTAACTATAATTTTATTGATTTGCTTAGAAATCTTCCCATCTATATTCCATATAGAAATTCAGAAACTTTTAATCAGTTGGTTCTTACTCTCAGAAGTGTGAATTATAGCATAGCAACTATCTGTGAAATCAATTAATTGAGTAATGAGAGCATTATCTGTTAGTGATGAAATGGAACACAATAGAAAAAAGTTATCAAATCACATCAAATACTAGATTCAAAATTTTTATGAGATATTTATTAATTGCATCTTCATGAATATTTTATACTGTAAATCACTTTAAAACTTTCTTTGAATTATCATGGAGTGTTTGACCTTCCCCAATAAGTTAAGACCTTTCTACTCTCCTTTTCAGTTTGCTCAAGGATACCAGAAGTAATGCTCTGAAAGATGATTATGATAGAAAAAAAGATGATTATGATATAGCAGTCTATTTTAGTAATAAATACACATTGCAAAACTCAGCACCAGATTAATATAATACTTTTTCATAAAATATGTGCAACCTATTTTTCTAAAAATATCTACATTATAGATGCACTGATTTGCTTGTGATTTTCAAGTACCAGGTACTTTTTGACAAACTTGAAGTAATTTTATTTCCAACTGTTTCTGCCTACTTATCTTCAGGTGTAAAAGATAGATTAAGGACACAAGGAAACAGATTTCCTTCAATGGGGAAAGGGAACCAAAAATGAAGAGAATGGGGTGGGAAAAGAGGGGGAAGAGATGAAAAAAATAATTAAGATGTGTTATGTCCATGTACCAATTTCCCAAGATGAATGTAATTATATACTTCACATATGTACTAATAAAAAGTTTTTTAAAAGGCAACCAGATTATAAAAATTAGAAAAGGTCCTCAAATATCTACTACTCAGGAAAATATTGGGTTTTTTATAGGTAGGTAGTGGATTTCTTCTGGCTCATCTCACAACAGTTTACATTTTATTGTTTTCAGTGTGTATGTTTGTGATTACTTAAATTAACTAAATCAATATGATTAGTGCATATTTGCATTAAAATATTGCAATGTCTCAAATTTAGCTGTCACTGTCAGTGACTATTATTTTTGATCTTGAAAATAATATAATACTTATTAAAACATAATTTTCTCTTTTGCAAATGAAGTAATTTAGACAAACACGGAATTCAGGAAGCTGAATTACTAAACATCAGCATTACATTGTTAATATTATCTACAATCATATTACATTAGTATGTAATAATAAGCTCTATGTAATGATCTATGTGATATGATCCGTGTAATATGTTCTATTATATTAATGTAATAACATGGCCATGCCATTTGCAAATGCAGTGTCCTCTAAAAGCTTTTGTGCCTTGAAAATCTTCCAAGTTCTTCCTCTAAAATCAAATAATACCTATTTGATTTCCTGTGGTATTTTATTTTTCTACAATGATTTTAGAATTAATAACATATGAAGGTATGCAGTCTTTCTGCTTTTAATTTGTAGATACTGTTATATCTGCATTTTTTTCGATTATCTTATTTTCTAATTTTGTTTCGATAACAGTTAAATGAATTTCATGCCACTGACATAATATTTAAAGGGAGATAAGGTTTTCAAAATAAATTACACATGCATAGTATTTTGGCATACACCTGTTATCCCAGCTACTCAGGAGGCTGAGACAGGAAGATCAAAAGTATAGGTCAATTTGAGCAACTTAGAAATTGTCTTAAAATTTAAATAAATAAATAAATAAATAAATAAATAAATAAAATGTCTGGGAAAGTACCTAAGCAGTAGAGCATTTGCCTAACGTGCACAAGATACTGAGTTTAACCCTCACCAACCTAAAACTTAATTAAGTAGTTACATATATAACACTAAAAGTACATGTTACCTTTTTATTTTTTTTGGCAAGAAAAAATTGAAGTGAAGTTGTACTGAACTCCTGGGCAACCACATTTTGGCCACTCACATCAGATAAACAGAATGTTGAGAGATAGGATTTGAATAAAAGTAGTGCTTTCTTATGTTTGACAGGAAATACTTAAATGCTTGTATTTTTATTTCTGTAGAAGACCTGAGAAATACTCTCTTGACAAGTTATATGTAGCTTCTCAGTTATTTTACCTGGAACCTTGACAGTACCTAGCTGATAAAAATCAAAAACTCAAAACCATACAATCAAAAGAGCAGCTATGAGAATGAAATCTAATAAGGATCCAGTGTAAAACTATAAAGACTTTGTCAGCAATATCTTTCAATATTGTATACTATTTTACTTTATAATTTGTAAATTACATTAAAATAATTGTTCAAAGCATCTTAAAGTTTTTATGGAATTTGACATTTCATGAGTTATTATAAAATGATGTGGGAGTGTAATTGTGTTTTCTGATACAATGAGAAAATGCAGACTTGAATTTTTTAGTGCAGGTTATGACATGAAAAAGCTGCTTAACTTTTTGCGAGCCGGTTAACTCCTACCGAACAATTACCTCACACAATATCCTAAAAGCATTATAATTTAAGAATGTGATGAGTTATTTTGTTTCTAAACATTAATCTAAATTTTTGGAAAATAATTAAAACCTATAGGAAGCCAGATTATCATGGTTGAAGTGTACAATTTAACATTTTATTAGAAGAATATGAATTTAGAGAGTCACAGAAAACTGAGGAAATAAATGTGTTAATATTGTTATAATTTAAAATATATTATGAATCTCTGAATTGGAAACTAATTAGTTTAGCTCAATTCATGTTGAGGATGAATTTTTCCAAATGCCTACTGTCGCGTGAGAGACCGAAGACCTTGTTGTAAACATTAGCCGTCATATACTATTGTTTGAATTGCCCTAAATGCATACATTTAAACCAAATCCCCTGTAAGATAGCATTAGAAAGTCAGGCTTTTTGGAAGCAGAATGGAATTAATATATCTATGGAAGAAACCTCAGAGAATTCGGTAGCCCTTTTCACCACAGGAGAAAACAGAAGATCATCTATATCATCTATAACGAAGCGAGAAACCCCTGACTCTTGAATGCATCTGCTTGCGTCTTTGTCTTGGAATTCCCACTTTCCATAACAGTAAGGAATGTGTTTTTTAATAAGTCATTTAGTGGTGTTAATTTCTTCTAGCCACCTGAGGTTACTAAGACAAGATACCATCGCCTTTTCTGGATTTTCTGCATTAAACCAGACTTAAGTGTTAAGAAACAAATGAGAAGAAACTGTGGAAAGAGTTATTTAACAAGGAACTTAAGGATCTAAACTTATAAAAGAGGAATTAAAAAAATCTGAAGGGGAAAATTTGAGGTTGCAAAGACATTTTGTTAATGAGAGCAGTTTTTCATGTATCATACACAACTACAACAAACACATGTATTTCTTTTCTGACTTTTCATACTCATTTAATAATTTGTGAATGCTATTCATTGTCTCTCTTGCTAAGGAGAATTTACTTAAAATGTACTATAAAATTAATAGATATGACATGTAGCCAACACAATGAGCAAGTTTGTAGAATTATCAAATTCTGTTCATATTCTAACAATTTGGATTATAAAAGTTAGAAAACTGTATTGCTTTTGGTCAATGGTAGTTGAAAGATTCATAGTAGAAGCATTGACATCTTTGCAATAAATTATAAATATCAAAACACGATGGAGTTTGAGCAAAAGACTTACAGTAGAAACATTTGGACCTTTGCAATAAATTATAAATATCAAAACAAAATGAAGTTTGAGTAGGCTGATGCCTATGGTCAAGACACATTTATTTTAGATTTTACTTGATAAAAAATTCACCAGATCAATAAATCACTGTGTTATTTTTACTGCCATATGTACTTTAGATTTTACTTTTTAAGCACCCACCCTCAAACGTATGTACAAACACACACACACACACACACACACCAACTTTCCATGATGAGATGGATGGGCATGTCAATGCCAGGTCTTAAATTATGTGTCATTATTGGTGCTTCAGGTTAACTTTCCCTCATGGAAAATTTTACTACATTGTTTACTTCTTGGTGTTGATCAATCAGTAATATGAAAATCTCCAGTTTAAAACCTTCACACATCAAGTAATGTCTAAATGTCTAGGTACTCTTTTTGATCTGTTGTCAGTTTGGAAGTAGAATACATAAAAATTATTCCTGAATGCAGGAATCTATTTTAATGAACTTTTTGATACTTTGTTGGGGGTTTTGTTATTTACAAATGTAAATATTGGATAAACCACTTTCAAAATGTGTTGCATTAATAGAGTTTAGTGTACAGGAGAAAATTATTTATTTCTGATTGAAATTTAGCAGAAGACTTGGCAAACAGCTTTATATCAATGATCAAGCTCTGATTCCCAAAGGACTTTCCTACAAAAAAAGTCATTTCCATTTTCTCTGACAGATAAAATGCTTCTGTTACTTCCAAGTGCAGATCTAATTATTATTACTACTGCCATCCATTATTCGAAACATAAAATAACCCTCTATGGGTTATTAACTGTCCAATAAGTGTATTATATTTGTTTCAAATGTTTCTCTTATCTGTGCAAACTTCCTGAGATCTTCAAATAGACTACACCTCTGAGAAATTTCATTTGTTACTACTCATTTCCTCTATACATCATACTGCTTTTCTGTTATTGGATAATATATCATGTAACAATCTTTGCCACTGAAATAAGTAAATTGTTTCTGTTTCATTGAAGATGCTAAGTATTGATTAAGTAAAATTAATTATAATAACTATAGCAAAAGCCGTTTATGAGAGGGTGAGCACTAGTAAATAATACAAGATAATCATTAGGACAGAGCACAGATCTTGTAAATCATTTTAATAGCTGTACCAAATTTTGTAAAAAAGCTAATCCAAATACATACTAAATTAATCTTCATTTTTGTGTATGTCAACATGTAACTTACATTTTCTGGTATAGTTCTTCAATTTTTAAATTACCCTTAAAATTGATTAGCAATTATCTATTTTAAGAGATGTGATGAATTCTTCAATTTGGGAGAACATGGACATGTATGCTTAGATAAAAAACATAAGCAGTCAATGTTCAGTCATGGTTTAAAGGATTCTCAAAAAAGACTGTCTGGATTTTGCAAAAATGACCCTTCACAGAGATCATGATACAACCATTATGAACATTTTCATGTATTTTGTATTGCCTAAGAAAAGTGTGTCCAAAATTGCTATTCTGTCAGGAATTATGCTTTAGCAGAAAAGAGAGCTGTCTGGATTTGTTGCTGCTTAACCATGGTCTGTGAGTAGACAAAGCTAGGACAAAACTGAAAAATTGAACAGATTCAGTCATTGATTTGTAGCTAAGCTTTGGATGATGTTAACAAACATTTGCCAAAGGAAAATATCAGAATTTAAGCTGCTTTACTGTGGTCAACTGTGAGTATTCCTTGAAACAACTGCACCCTATATTCAACTTAGACCTCCCATTATAATAGAAAGTCATCTTAATATCTTTTTAAAATATCTTCCCTCTGTATTTTGCCCAGAATTTGCATTTTACTCCCGTCATTTAAATCCTCTTCATTACAAATCAAGTTGAATTAATATATGGAAAATTTTAAATGGATCAATTAACTCAACTGCATTATGTTGATAGAGTTTTAATAAAGTACAGTGAATTGAACTATCTTGAACTGTGATTTACCTAAAAGCATTTAATTAAAGTAACCACTTATATATACAAGGAGAAAGTACTGACTAATTTATCAATTACTTATACTCTATAAAATGAACTAGATTATTTGTAAAGTCATTTACCTCAATTTTTATATTTAAAATTTTATCATATTTAAAATTATATCTTGTAACACTGATAGCATTAATGCAATAGTTTCACAAAATCCAAATAATTATGGTATTAAAGCATACAAAAATTGTAAAAATCTACTCATTTAAATGTTATGTGGGCAAAAATTTTTGTAAAAATCTTATGTGAGCATCTGAATCAGTAATTAGACATTAAATTAGAAAAATGGCACTGAAAAGAAATGGCATTAAAATGACACTGATTTACCAATCCTCAATTTACTGAAAATAATACTAAAGTTTATACCAAAATGCAGTCACAGCATTTTAAGCTCCCCAAAACCAAATCTTTCTTCCAGCTTTCTTTTGCTATTTATTTCAGTCACTAAACAAAATTGAATAAGGTAATTTTTACTTTTATTCTCCTACGTCTTTACACTTCTTTCTTCCTTATTTAAGTTTACCTATTTAATTTTCAATTAAGTTATGAAAACAGCAATATAGAGAATAATAAGTTCAATCAAAATCAAACTGAAAACACATAGCAAGTGTCTACTCAACACTATGGTTATTTGACACTCTGGTACACTGAAATGATACAATTTCAGGGGATGTGAAAACTCGCAGACATTGGTATAGCATGCAGCTTAGGAGATATACTGGGGGGAAATATTTGCATTCCAAAGTGGTTCTAAATGTGGTGAATTCTTGCAGACAATCTCAGAGCGAGAAGAGCTAAGACTCAAAGCAGAACAAATTCTGAGACACCAATCTTCAGAATAAATAGGGCTGCTAATAGCAGATTCCAGATTCTTGGCAGAGAAAAAAACGCCAGGAGTCTAGAATTCAATAGGACTGCTGACACTGATCTCAGTGCTGGTAATATTGAGGTGCTCTGAGCATGTGTGTCCCCGTGTGGGATTGCGTAGTTGTTTGTTTTAGTGACTGCAGCTCGGATCTAAGGATGAGATTTGAGTTATTACCTCTTGTATTGAAGTTGTACTCAAAATCTTGTCAAATTTCCTTCCCTATGTCTCTTTTGAGAATTTTTCGTTCTATTCTATAGCATAAGACTTTAAAATTCTCAGTTTACCCTACCACTACTTTATTGATCTGCATGATGTTCTTTCTTCTTTAATTCAGACTAGGTAATTTTGCTTGCTTAATCTGTCTAAACAAAAATGAAATTTAGTAACTTTCAATGGAGTAGTCTGTATAACAAATTGAGTCGTATTTTTCTTTTTGATATTGAGAGGTTGTATAGTAGAAATTCAAATTAGTGATCAAGGTTTATACCTTCTTCTTTTGCCTAGTGAGACTTAAACCCAGTGTCTTTACACTGAGCTACATCTACAGCCCCTTTTCTATGTTTTGGTTTGAGACAGGGTCTTGCTAGGTTGATAAATTTTCTAGGTTGGACTCAAACTTTTGTTGTTTCTCTCTCAGTTTCTCAGAATTGTGAAATGACAGGAAAGGCACCACCTCACCTGGCAAGGTTCATAGCTTCTTGCTCTGTATCATCTCCTGCTCATCCTTTGCGTACAAGTTTGTATCATTCATCCTGAGGAATTTATATTTGTTCTTGTTGGTTTTTTTGGTACTAGTTGTTGAACACAGGCCCTTCACATTGTGCTACATATCCAACTCTTTAATTTCGAGACAAAGTTTCACAAAGTTTCTAAATTGCCCAGGCTGGGCTCATGTTTGCAATCTTGGTTGAGATTTTAAACTTTTTCCAAACTTTTTTTGATTTTGTTCATTCTACTGAAGTATACTTACAAACTTCTTTTTAAAAGTTTCTTCCAATGTAAGTTTAATCCTTCTATAAATGTCTACTAACTAAGCCAACTTCTCCATGTGTCCTCTTCTTATCTCCTCATTGCAATGAAAATTTACTTTTGAAAGAGTTATGGTGTAACTGTTAGAACTGCAAACTGTTTAGAACTTTATCACATTTCCCTAAGAAAAAATATGAACTGTTGTGGTGTGATGGATTATTAGGGAATGGGCCAGCACAGAACAAATTCATCCTTTATTGTTTCTATTTAACACAGATTGCTGAAGAAATCTTAACAATGTAGGGGCTCATGTCAACCAAAGAGACCTGCAAAATATCTCCTTGATCAACTTATCTATGCTTTTCTTTCAAAATATGCATACATTACATACATATATACCTATATTTGCATAGATGTTAGGTTGGAGTTAGCTACTTTTGATTCTGCAGCTTTGGACCAGATTTGTTTCTAGAATGACATCTGTAGTCACATTTCTCAAGTTCAGTTTCTTGCCCAGAACTACTTGTTTATTTAATTTCAAATTTATACTCATACTGCTTTATACTTAGATTTCCATATGTTGTGTCATTCTGTCACTGAGTACAGTATGTTAACTACAAGGTGTCATATATTTATCCCACTTCCATAATTTTCTTCTTGCTTTATTAGTCTGCTTAATGTTTGGGATTTCACCCAATTAAAACTCAATAATTTGGGAAATGAGAATACAAGATTTAGAACTGTCAAAAAGTTTTCTGTTTCTAAATTTTGTAATAGTAAAATATATTTCACAAACTATAAGATTATGTTATGTGATAATTCAATAGGGTACTTTCAATTATTATCTAATTCTCTTTGAAAAAACTTACATGACCTTACTAGAATAATTCTTTTGTGTTCAACTTACTTGCATTTCAAAAAAGTCCAAGGCAACTTCCAATGCATGAACACATTGATTTTATTCAGTACTACGAATGTACAAAGAAAGATACAAATATTAAAAGTCCAAAATAAATTAAAAGATTTATGTCACTTTTTTAACTATCATCAACAACATTTTAGTTACACATTCCTGCAGTTGTGCCATACAGTGTGCTCTGCATATCTCAGTGTTTAATATATATCCAACCTGATCTTAGGTTTAAATTTTAATCCAAAGTTATGGTGTAAATATCTTCAAGACCTTCCCACACAAATTCAGAAAAAAATTTTCTTTCAACTTTGAAGTAAGCAACTTCCTTCAGGGTAAAAGTTACTTCTAATATAATATGATTATCCCCTTGTGGGAATAAAGAGGCATAGACAAAAGTATATAAAACCATGAGAGTTAACTAGAGGTGATTAACAAAAAAAAGTTTGAAAAAACTCAACGAGTGAATGTAGTTTTGCAACAGAGTTCATGCTTACCATGTGCAGAACCCAGGTTCAATTCCTGGTCATATATAAATGAAGATGAAGCAACATTTCTATAGCCAAACAACCACCACCAAGAAGCTTTTAACCTTTTAATACAAGAAAGATATTTATTTTTTAAATCCATAGAAATATTTATCAATTAGTTTAAAAATTATTTATACTAGTTTTTCTAATAATTTTGTTTTCTATGTGTGAATAATAATACAATTGAATTGCCATAATGCTTCATTTCACATGAAAAGACTTGGCATTTTTTTCAACTAGTAACTCACAAGGGCAGGAAGCTTACTTGAGATAACAAGGCATTCCTTTCATAATAAAAAATATAATCAGGACCAGAATATCTGAGTCTGAAGCTATAAAATGATGTGTGCATAATATGCAAGAGACCTAGGGGAAAGTGAGTGTTACTAACAACTTTTCCTGACCTCGCTGGAATGTGTTTTCCCTTATAAAGTGACAGTCATGTAATCCTCACTGTAGGGGAATGTCAGGATAAGTATCCTTCTCAATTGACAAAGGAAGTAGATGGTGTCAAAAGCTTTCAAGTATTCTGTCCAAGGTCACAGAGGGATTAAGACACAAAATAAAACAAAACAACGATTTTTGAATGCAACACTAATGCTGTCTCCACTGCACATAACACTTCCAAACTCCCATGTCTTTCATAATGTAATAGAAGTGACCTCTTTCTACGTTTCCTTAAGAGGTTTAGGTATGCAAAGAAATCCTATAAATAAAATAAATTGCTTCGTTATTCAAATCTATTTTAGAAATATTAGTAACACTTTAATTTACTTCTTAGTTGGAAGTTTACATTATTTTCTTGGGGGGAAAGAACCTTTATTCTTTCTTGTATACTTTGATTGGTTACTTTGATCATGGCATAATGGAAATGTGTAATATTACAATGTTTTTGTGACTGATGAACTGTGGAAATTCCTTTTTTATGCCTCAGTAGTTTTTAATTTCACTATTTCAATTTCCCAAATTGTATTTAGTTCAGCAATACTCCATGTTGTTTACAGTTCCTGTGCTCTCTATTAGTTTCTTCAATGCTGTAAGATTTGATTGTTTCCTTAGCTCTCATTTGCATGGTTTCACCTTTGGAAAAGAAAACAATGTTCCCATAAATGCTATCATAGGGATATCAAAGGACTGAAATTATATGTAAGTATTACATTTATAGGCAGTATTTAAGAAAAAAATAAAAGTCTTGTGATGATTAAATTTAAGATCCAAAATTATATTTTTATATGTGTACATATTTCTGATTTCAGAAAACGTAAAGAACGCTGTTTTCTCATTTTAAAAGTTATGTTTAGTGACTTCCTAACTAACAGTGGAGAGCAGAAAAAGAGTAATTTTCAGAAAGTTTCTTGATATTCTTGTGCAACCTTGAAAGGAAATAGATATTAGGTAGTGGAGGACAAGGAATATGACAGGTGTAAAAGGCAGCTTGAGTAGAAACACACAAATAGAACTTACAATGAATTTTGTACTTAAAAACTACACCTTTAAGTGTTAAAAAGCACATAACATCTTTATGTTCCCATTTTCTCACCTGTAAAATGGGAGTAAAGATAGTAAATGCTATGCTTACTATGAAGATTAAATAACATATTTAAATTACTAAGAATAATTATGGATAAAAATTATGATAACTAAAAGTAAACTACTGTGATATTTGATCATCTATATAGCTATGTGGAGATAGATTTATAGTATTTTTTGTACACTTCAGAAAAGTTCTGCATGAAATTGCATCATAAAAACAGAAGAACAGAGGAGAAAAATGCAAAATGAGGTTGGACTGAACCACTGAACATAAGACTTATTTACAAAAACAATATTATCACTAATAAACAGCATGGTTAAAAGCTCCACTATCATTTGTATCTGTCATGTAGTCAATGGATCTTACTAACCTTGAACACTAGACCTTTTGTTTCTCTTTTTAAGGATGACAATTATATGCATTTGCTTCTCATGAAGACAAGTCTTAATAAAAGTAAGTATCTAATCTATGAACTTGAAATTATATGAATGTACAAGGAAGAAAACCTCAGATACTTCAAAAGCTTAATATAATAGAAATTGCAACTAATCTTAAAACCATGAAATCACAGTATAGTAACAGAAAGCAGTTTCAAAGTATTTCTATCTTCATAAAAGCCTTCATGTGTTTGTAAGATTTTCTCATAACTGTAAGAAAAAAGTTTCTGAATGAAGTAGTGAAGTGCTAGAAAAATCTAATATGAATCAACATGAGCTACACATTACGTACGATAATATCATTGTGTTCTTTATCAAGAGTATGAGTTAATGTCTATTAAAGACATGTATTGTAGGAGAACAGACTTTCCTTGCAAATCTACAAAAATCTATCAGATTTAAGCCGGGGGTGGTGGCTCACGCCTGTAATCCCAGCATTCGGGAGACTGAGACAGGCAGATCATTGTGAGTTCGAGACCAGCCTGGGCTACAAAGTGAGCTCAAGGCCAGCTTGAACGGCATAGTAAGACCCTGTCTCAAAAAACAGGGCTGGGGATCTAGCTCAGCGGTCTAAGCGCCTGCCTGGCAAGCGCAAGGTCGTGAGTTCAATGTCTGGTGCCGCAAAAAAAATAAAAAATAAAATAATAAAAATTTATCAGATTTTTCCTAAGTATTCTAAAGTATTGTTTGTTTTTCTACTCTTTATACCTGTGCAGTCTGAATACAAGCTTGGGCAGTGTATAGTTACACATGACCTGCAAGTGCTTAAATCCTTTAAATATGCTCCATCCTGCTGTTAACAAAGGTTTGGAGCAGCACACGCACTCCTTTTTCCCTCTTTTCCTAGAACTCCCTTTTCTTGGCAATCATGACACAGTACCAAATTTATTTACTCCTGTGTGACTGAGGATTTCTTCTCCATTTCCCTTGAAATGTAATACTACTTTATGACTTTCAAATATCTGAGTTCTTCAAGGATGTTCTTTTCTGATCCTGTAGCCTTTCCATAAGATACTTCATATTAACCAAGGTTCTAACTACCAATTCTACCAAAATTTCTAAAAAATACATGTATATGTCTCAAACTTCTACCAAAAAGATAGATAATTTAACATTTAATCCTTCCTTCAAAAGCCTTTCACAGATTATCTCTTTTCTGCTGTTAAGTCTAACAGCAATCCACCCCTTTCTACAGTAGCCATCACTGTATTTTTCATGTCATTCATGTCAAATGGCATTACACATAGCTTGCCTGGGTTGTAGCATGACTGTAATACCATACTTTGGGAGGCTAAGGCAAGAAGATGGAAAATTTAAGACCAGCCCAGTCAATTTAGTAACTGAGAGGGATTCTTTTGCAAAATTAAAAAAAAATGTTTTCAAAAAGGACTCAGGATGTACTCAGTATGGAGGCACAGTCTTTAGTATGATTAAAAAAGGCATTGAACATGCTGCTTCCCTTCCCAAAATACCCTTTTTCTACTTATATTATTAATACCTACTCATTCTTCTGTTGTCAGTTGAAGCACAGCCTCAAGGAATATACTTTACCTTAGTTACTTGAATGTGACCAAATCTTCACATTTACAGATTATGAGAATTCTTGATAATATTATGTGTATATGTGTGATATCTGTGCAGTTATTTGATATTTGGTTTCCTTTATAGAAATATATGTTCCATTTAAGGAGTGAACTAATATATTACAAAGTATATTACAAAGCTATATTTAGTCTTATCTTCTAATTAGTGAATATTTATTGAATGAATCAACAAAAAAGAAAAAGACTTATTCTGCTGTCAATGGTTTTTTAGAAATTTGAATAATCTCCTCTAAATTAATAGTAAATCAATGGGAGACTAGTTTTAATATCTCATCATCTTTTCTAACTTAGAAAGGAAATAAAGATTTTGGGTATGTGGAGGATGATTGGAGAAGAAGGCCCACTAATTCCCTTGTTTTCCATCTGATTTTGGGATCTAAAGAACATTTGAGAAACATTTCTTTCAGCTGTGATTTTTCTACTTCTGATTCAAATTTACACGTCAAATTACTCTTCAGCGATTAGTTTAGCCACAAAAAGTCTTCCTATTGACTACAGGAATTTAATTTTGAAAATTATTACTTCATTTAGAATATTTATTAACCTTTATCAATATATATAGAAAGTATTCTAGTACTCATCTTCATCATGGAATTAGATGATGAAATAATATAATGAGATTTTTCTGATGATTATAGATTAGAAGGAATTTAGAACTGTTGAAATTTTCCTGCTAGAAAGTTCAAAAATGTAAGATTGTCTCTTCTAAACATATGAAAAGATAAACTGGTTTTCCTCGTGCACATGAAGAAAGTCAAGAGGATTAAGAATATAATGCATCAAAAGAGCCTACTTCTTACTTTAATGACTTCACATTTTGATTTAAGAAGAACCAAAAGATGCCAAAAACATACTCCTAATAACTCTTCCCAAAAGATGTAATTTATTCTATTAATTTAAAAACCCAAGACCCAGAGCTGTGGCAACTGGCAGAAAGAAGATCCAACATTGGCTTCCTCTCCCTTTATTAATGGAACTCAAGGACCAGAGACCAGCGGGAAACTGGCAACACAGTAGAGCACACAGGATTTATAGGAAGGATGAGTGGCATGCAAAAGTCTAGAGCAATAGTAGCATACAAGCCATCAGGTGGTAAGTTAGGTAAACCAGCTCTGTGCTAGGGGGACA
>RJWT010002915.1:0-38554 GCA_004365215.1 Cuniculus paca
TCTCGAACTCACAACGATCCTCCTGCCTCAGCCTCCCAAGTGCTGGGATTATAGGAGTGTGCCACCACACTAGGCTGCTCTGTTACTTTTGACATTGTGGATGAACCACATTGTCTTTGGCTTTCTTCTTCTGACATGTTTTAGCTTCTTGTTCTATTTTTTCTTCTGTCGTGTTCAGACATCTTTTCCTTTGATAATTGTGTCCTTGCAGTTTTTCTTCTTTCCAAGGGTTTCTGTCCTCAACCTTTGATTTGTTGCCCTGATTAATTTACTTACTATTGTAATCTGTTAATTTACATGTCTCTCCAGACTGCATCTTTTTCTTGTGCTCTGGAATCTTGGGTGACATGGAGAAATTTTTGCTAGTATCTCAAAGAAAATTTTTAAATGAATATATGAAATGATTTATGCAGAAAGTAGATTATAATTGATTATTCTACATTGACCTGAATATTTATATTTCACATAAAGGGTACATAGCATCCACTAAGTGTGTATTTATCTAATAAATTGAGTAGAAGCTTTGACAAACAACCCATGTCCGTGAACTGTGATGGGGATGTTCAGGCGAGGGGAATTATAGCATGCAAAGAAGTAGTTCTTGAAATAGCTGAAGGGTAAGACTTGGTGGAACAAGCAGCTTTTTGAGAATGTGCTTTGAGCTCTGGCTTTCTACCTTTTTCAGACAAATCCCATTGTAGAAAATAGTACTTCTTGATCCTTTGCTCCGTGTGGACATGTATGTGTATCTGTGAATATGTACGTGTGTGCAGCAGAAACAAGTTTCACAAACTAGTTTTTAGCCTTGTTGTGTACAGTGTGCTCTGAGATTTTTTTTTATTTTAAAGATACTAAAACCCAACAAAACATAACAGAGTAAATCCAATCAAAACAGCAGTGAAATTGGTACAGAATATCAAAGCAGGGTAATGGGAAAACAACAGTGGCTACTATAGTATATCTTGTTATCTTCATAGTAGTTTTCCATTCCATCAGTTATAGCAAAATCAGACCAAAACAAAACAGAATAAAACCAATCAAAACAGAATGTTGAGTAAAGAAAAAAAAATTAATAAGAATAAAACAAAACAGTGAGAACTTTATTAGATTTTAAAAACAAGACAGAAAAAAACCCCCATATTTACTGCATTGCGTACTGTTATCCTTCCTATACATGCTCAGACTGTCAGCCCCATGCCTGTAAATTCAACCTAACAATACAATCCTTCAGGTACATTTTGTACCTCAGTTGCTCAGGTTGACCTCCAAACCAGCTGGTGGCTTATGGGGTCAGAGGGTTTGGTGATTTTCAGTGTGCTTGCCGGTAGGCTTACAGGAGACACTGACTTTTTCTCTTCCTGGGTCCCACATGGTCTGCGTGGCTTACCAGAAACGCTGGCTAGTTGGATCCTTGATCAGCTCCTCCCAGTCCCAGCACGGCTGATCGAGATTTTCTTTTATACTTAATAATGAAATTCCAATCAGCAGTCCACAACCTGATTTTACAGTTTTCCAGTGGACGGTGATCTGTATTTGAAAAACTCTTTTTGTGTGAATATAAACTAAGACATTTGGGGAAGGGAAGTTTTGCAGCTTGTACGAGAAGAGCTTTTTAGAAGGTGGAGCAAGTGGAAACCAGAAAGGCTGTCTAGGAAGGGCGTGTGCTCCCTGCAGGAGGTTGTGGGCACGTGGCAGGGAGGTTGCTGAGGAGGGACGTGGGACTGACTGGACCACCAAGGTGGCCTGCAGATCTAAGATTTTGATGCTCATTTTATGACTTAGTGAGATTTTAAGGTGATTAAAATTATTTAAACATAAAATACTTTGAATTTTATTGGCTGTAAGTCCAAACTGTTTCACTTTTGTTAGACATTAACCTTTACATTTATTTTTAATTAATTAGTTTCTATTGTGTAGCTAACTTCATTATTTTATTTACTGTTTTACAAAATAGTTTGGTTTAGAAACTTTTAAATATAGATAAAAGTAAGCTCAATGGTATATTGACTCCTTACTCCCACACATTCCTACCACCTACCTTTAATAGTTATCAACCATGACTAACCTTTAAAAAAAAGGTTTATTTTTCCTCCACTGTATTACTTTGAAGCAAATCCCAAATCTCTTATCATTCCAGCTGCATAGTATGTGGTTGTTTGAATCAGAATCCATGTTAAATCCTTATATTGTGATTAGTGATAGGTCTCTTACGTTTTCTTGGTTTCTTCCTCTTCCTCTTCCTCTTCTTTTTCTTTTTTTCTTTTTTTTTTTTTTTGGTACTGAGGATCAAACTCACAACCTTGCGCTTGCCAGGCAGACACTGTGCAGCTGAGCGATATCCCTGGCCCTCTTACATTTTCTTTAATCTCTTTTCCTTTTAAAAAGTATTTACTTGGAATTTATTATTATTATTATTATTATTTTAGAAACCGAGTTGTTTGTTCCATATTGTTCTCAGTTTTCATTTTGCTGATTTCTGTGTAGTACAATCTGTTCCTTCATCATATAAATTGTTATATGGGGGCTTTTTGTCAGTTTCCAGTTCAGTTTTTTTTCATTAATGCTTCATTGGTTTTATTGTTTGTTAAAACTACTCAAGGAGTATACCAAAGCTAATTGTAAGAATGTTTGGATATTTCTTAGTTCTTCATTTTCTGAAATCAGCATAGACCAAATTCCCCATGAAAACAGATGGAAGCGCTTAGAATTTGGGAAGATAATAATCCTCTGCACACACCACATCCAAATACAAATTGCACAAGAGTTTCCAGTCCAGCTTCATTTCCAAAAAAGAAAAGGAGAAAGCAACTGTCATAGTAATTTGTGTGGACCGCAAACTGGGTTTTTAGTTAAGTGAGACATTTTACAGTTAAACCAGTCTTGATTTTTCTAGCATAGTGGTGGAAACATTTCAGTTTTGCTACTTAAATTTCCCACCCAGTAAGCGACTATCCTTAGTGACTACTTTTTTCCTTCTTCCTTGGCAGTTGTAAGTAGAAGATTAAAGTGGGAAGATGATAAATCAGAAAGCAGCCGAGGTATATGGGAAATAAGTAAAAGAGTTGTGCAAGGATCATTTTAAGGGTATTTATAATTTCCTTTATTTTAAATGGACATTTTCAAATGAGATACAGTAGCATAGACATCATCTGGACTCTCCCAAGTAATTTATCCCCTTACGTTTAGTACATCATGAGATGAGGGTGGGGTGGCTACACGGTAACATTCTGTCTTTTCATTTGTTATCAGGCATGGGCTTTTACATCTTTTTTTTCTTTTGTTAATACTGATCAATTTGCTTATTCTTGTTTTACTTTATTTTGCACTGCCTTTTTTTTTTTTTTTTTTGGTATCAGGAATTGAACTCAGGACCTTGTGCTTGGCCAGGCAGGTGCCGCTGAGCTATATCCCTGGCCTGCTCATTCTTTTATGTAGTAAAGATTTTATGATTAGGTGAAGGCGCTGTGATTAAGGTTCATTCCCTCCTTTCTTGTGATACTTTTTTTGTTTAACAAAAATACTTTTTTAAACAAAAATTTAACAATATATAGAACAGAATGTAACCATCTTACAGCTAATTATGAACATATCGCCAGTTATACCTCCAAAACTATGTTTGTCATAATCTCCCCCCATTTCACATTGGATTTTTTAAAAAAGTAAATTCTACACATTATATCACTTCATGCATTTTTTTTTTGTTTTGTTTTGTTTTTTGCTTTTCTTTTTTTGCGGCACCAGGGATTGAACTCATGACCTCACACTTGCCCGGCAGGCATTTAGGCTACTGAGATAGATCCCCAGCCCTACTTCATGCATTTTTTTATTGTCAGTAATACGTAAAAAAGAAAACCACAATACCATTGTCACATTTAAAAAATCTTGGTATTTCCCTACTATCAAATATTCAGTGAGTATTCATATTTCTCCAGTTTTGTAAGTTTTTATAGTTGGTTTGTTCAAATTAACATTCAAATATCTACATTAAATTCCATTTGGTTGCTGTATATTTAATATGTAGCTTCTCTTCTTTTTCTTTTAGTTTACTTGTTGAAGGAATTTGTTTTGTCCTATAGAATTTCCCTCATTCTGAATGTTCTTGATGCATTCCAGTCTGTGGTGACGTTTAATGTTTCTGTCTTTTGAATTTACTGTTCGTGGGTAGGCAGATTCAAGGCTGACTTGTGCAGTGAGATGGGAGAGTTAGAATCCTTCATAGTTGTTGGTGTTTATTTCTTATTGCATCTCAAGAGATAGTGTATGGTTTGCTCTTTTTGGAATAAAGATTGATCAGTGGGCTCAGGTATTTTCAGCTACTATTTTCATCTGTTATAAAATTTCCCCTTAAACTTTCATTTAATGACTTTTAGCAACTATTGATGATTATTGCTTAGATACATTATTTCATTATGTTAACATTTTCACATGTATTTTTTTTTCTGAAGTAATTTAAATTATGAAACTGGATATTTCTCTCTGGCTTTCTTTGGTTATACATTTAATGAGAACACTTGATATACGACAACTGGCAGTGATTCTCTAATGTTAGATAATATCTGTGGTATATTAAAATCTCTCCAGTTATCTCCATGATAACTTTGTTTTTTTTTGGTTTTTTGAGACAGGGTTTCACTGTGTAGTGCAGGCCTGCCTTGAACTCTCTTATGTAGTCTTCTAGGCTGGCCTCGAACCTAGAGCAATCTTTGTCATCCTCCCAAGCCTCAGTCCTCCTTTTCTCTCTCTGTGGTGAGGGGCTTTGCTCCCCTGTGTGCTCCCTGCCACCTGCTCAGAAACCACAGTCAACTGGCCATGGATGTAAAACCTCTGAAATGAGCCAAAATAAGCCTTTCCTCCTTATAAGTTTGTCTTAGGTACTTGTCACAGCAGCAGAAGGCTAACTCAGTCTGTTTCTCTCTTCTGAATACTATTAATGACTTAAGGATTTTTATATATTATGTGAATTTCAATCAGTTGCAGTCATTTGTGCTGGTGTGGTGGTGCATACCTGTAATCCCAGCAACTTGGGAGGCTGAGATAGGAGGATTGCGGTGCATTTGAGGCCAGTCTGAGGTACATAAGCAAGTTCAAGGCCAGCCTGCACTATATGGCAAGACCCTGTCTCAAAAAAAACTACGCCCCCCCCAAATATTAGTTATTCTTATCCAAACTTTAGCCATCCCTTTGACTTACTTTTATGTCATTTTGACAGGATTGCATTAGGCTTTTGGAAACAAGGAATGTTTATTTAAAGGCAGTTAGGCTGCTTTTGGAAAAAAAAAAAGCATCACATCTCCTTTAACCATAGCACAAACAGTATCTATACTACAGAAGAATGCCATGAACAAAGTAAAAGTTTGATATTTATGTGCTAATTCATCAACATACAGAAAAATAGGGTGAAGTTAGATACTAAGGCCTCTGCTCTGCTCTCTTTACTGTTTGTGATCTTTTAGCTCTTATAATGTTATCTTACCGTTCAGTTATTAGAACAAAAAATTTTAGGAGTTTCCATGTTGACACATTTCTATAATTTTTTTCCCTCTTCTGATAGTGTCCTGGGTCATATTATCAGGGGACTTGATTGGAAATGTGAGAGTTCCTACATATTCCATAGTTGAAAAGTCTGTCCTTACAGGCAGTGGGGAGGGGTTTGCATCCTATCCTTTATCTTTTATTCCAGCATAAAATATAGCTAAACGTGAGCTGCTACCTGATTTCCTGTGGATAGCTTTATTTCCTCTGATTTGAGTAAACAGAAGAGGTTTCATCAAGAGTTGAAGTGTAAAATTGAATTTAGGAAGAACTGTTTTGTAATGGAATAACATAATACTTACGTTTCCCATTCTGGGAAGTCAGTGTCTGGCATTTTTTAAGACACATGTCGGTGTTTTAGATTGGCTTTTCTTTTCCTCATATAGAGTTTAACATGGATATGTTCATACTATAAGCAACAGTTCTTTTTAGTTTTGTAGGTTTTATTTTCCTGAATAAATGTGGTTTAGTTCTATTCTTGTGCTCACAATTGTCACTGTCATGAGACTCTTAAATATTAAATATGAACTGCCAGTTTTAAATACTTTGTACACTTAATGTTGGACAACAGTACAAATAATACAGCTGCGTACCATACTAATAAAAAGCAAAATGCTGTGTTTTGAAAAACCATTTCTTCTTCAAGAATAGAAAATAGTATAATGGAATTCTGTATTTGTTTTCCAGTGAGTTAGGTTTGGGCATAAGTGAAAGATTATACTGTATTTTAGGTAGAAGTAATTTCTTTTCAGGTCTTTTAGGCATGGTTGGCAAATAACTATAAGATAATTGTTGTAACTATAAGAAGCCCATTACTTATTTTTAAAGAACTGGTACTTAAAAAACACATGATATTGCTTTAAATTGCAGAAACTGAATACTGTCATTTATAGTAAATCAACTTATTCTGTAATTTTCCAGATGGTGACAGCAATAGAATAATTTGATTATTTCTTTCCCATTTGTGATATTAATGAATTGTGAATTAGTGCAGTTTAAATTTGTACTGAATTTTCCTTTATAAGGGTCTAGTCACCACTGTTTGTTATATGAAAAATACCAGTGTATGTATGTATAGAAGTTATTTTCTACATTACCATGCAAAGGATTTGAGGCATCTTACAGGGAATATTTATGATAAATTTGCTTATTTAGGAATGAATCAGAGTCAGCTCAGTTAAAACGAAAAGAAAATATCCTAATGAAGATCTGTTCTTTGTATACTCACAGTGATAGCAATTTTTGTTGATACTGTTTATATATCTTTTTGCACATGTATTTGACATGTTTTGTTTCATTTTTACATAAATACTTTTAAAGGACATAAATACTTGATGAAACCATTGTTCTTCCCATTACATTTCCCTGCTGGAAATTGTTGAAGTTTTTTTTTCCCCATGTATGATCCTGGAATATTTTGGCTTTTTAAAGTATAACGATTAATACCTTTTTTGAGAAAAGAAAATTTTAATGATAGTTGAGACTGATTTTTTTTCCCCCTGAAATGATGATGAGCATTTATGTGCTTTTCTTAGAGCCAGTCTGTCAGCCCTGGTTCCTGTGATTGTAACTCTCATCATTCAAAGCACAGTTCGGACGTCAGCTTTTCTGTGAAGTCTTTTCTGATTTTCATGAGACCTCTGTCTTCTGTGTCTCCCAAGAAGTTTAATGGCACTTATCAGGTTGGATCTTAAAATCCTAAGTCATTTTTTTGAATTGTATAGTTAACTTTTATAGGCCAGAAATTCTGTTTTACTTGTGTATTCCCAGTGATTCTGTAGATACTGGTGGAGTGAATAAAAACAAGTAAATGAAATGGAAGTTTCAGTGAAGTTTAGACTTGAAAATTTTTGCTTGCTTTGGAATAAGTGACTATATTAGCTGATTTTGATAATGTTTTTCTTGTACAGAAACTTCTAAAGTGATAATAGTGATGTGAGTTGACTTACGGTTGAGTTGAGACAGATACTTGGGTGGAGAAGTGGAGATGATAATCTGAAAGTGTCTTTTCTCTTTCCCCAGTGTTTCCCTGCCCTCTTCTTTGAAAGGGTGGCCTCCTTTAGTTTGTAGAAAAGTGTGGTGTCCTAGAATCCCATCCCATCATTTCTGGGCTACTCAGAGACGTTCTGTTAATTAACTGGTAAGTGTTCAATTTTCTTGGAAAGCACTTTGGAGTCATTTGGGTCTTCTTTAAAAAAAAGAAAAAGGAAAGCCTGACCTCAGTCAAGGTCAGTTGTGTCAGAATCATAGAATTTCAGATTTGGAAGACATACAGATTTTATTTTATGAAAGCAGTGAAATCTAGAGACTTTAGATGACCCTTCCGCTCCCCTCCCCTCCCTCCCCTGCCTCCCCTCCCTCCCCTCTCCTGAATGTTTTTCAATCAGCCATGCTGTGTATTCCTTGAACTCATGATGTGTAGCCCTGGGTGGCCTGGAATGCCTGGTGATTCTTCTGCCTCAGCTTTTTGGGAGCTGGCATTAAAGACATGGACCACGATGGCCAGCAAGATGGTTTATTTAAGCTCTTGCTTCTAGTTAAAGGCTTGGGGCAAGAACTTGGGTATTCGTAAATTTCTCCATAGCTGCCATTTCCCATGGCACACCCAGCAGGATTGAATCCTGTCCATTCAATCTCTTGGTTTTCATCCCTTTAGTCTCCATTTCCTAGTTCATTTTACCTACTATTCTGTTATCACATCCTTCTGTTTAAGATGCTGTTTTTGTTTTATTATACTACTACCTTACTCCATGACCTGTTGTAGTTGCCTTGCATTTATGGGGGAAATAGTTTATGCCCTCTCCTCCAACTTCATTGGATCCTGTGCGCAATCCAGATGATTCTTTTCTGCCTTCTGTACAGCTGTTGTTCAGAATCTTAAGACATTCCAGAATATTAGGACATTCCTTTAACTCAGCCTTTTAACTTGTAAATGAAAAACTAGAGCCTTTAAACTTTAAATGACACCCCCTTGCCTACTCCCCATGCAGAAAGCAAATTAGCGTAAAACCCAGGTTACAACTAATGTTGCTTTATTCACTTTTCACAAGGTCTTTTTCCTTTAAGATGCAGCTGAGAGTCTTCTGTTTCCTTTAAACCGTCTCTAATCACTTCAGTTAGAGAATCTGTTCTGGCCTCAAGACTGCAGTCCTTTATTGTATTGTGGCAGCTTTTATGTTTTCTGTTGTACTAATTAACACTGACATTGGTAATGAGTGCTTATTTTGTGCTAGGCCTTGGGCTGACAAGTATACTCATTACCTCATTTTATCCCATTAGCTACACAACAGGATGCTGTTATCCACATGATAGAAATAAGGAAACTGGAGTGGAGAGACGTAAAGTCTGAAAAGCCAGACTTAGATTTGAGCTCAGGTTTGATTAGAATCAGGCTCATCTAACCTGTATTGTAATCTTTTCCATGCTTATTCTTCGCTGCATTGTATACATGTGAACCTTTTTTGTTTTCCACTGGATTGTGAGGCTCTTGATAACGATGATCAGGACACTAATGTCTTTGTATAGCTTACAGCATCTAATATAGTAGAGTACAGTAAGATATTTGTTGACTTTGTTTGGAAGGATGTGTACTTTTGACCACATTTTGAAGCTCAAGATGTTGGTATAAGTGGGGAGGGAGCAGAAGGTGAGAGCAGTTCAAGTGTAGGACTACATTGAGACACTAGATCAAAGAAGGTCAACGGTATGGATCTGAAGTTTCAGTGAGATGATATGGACAGCTGAATTCTGTAACTTCCCATATTTAGTGGTTGAAGCAAGATAAACATTTATTTCCTTGTAAGAGTTTATGGTAGCATCTCAGTTGCACATTTTTGTTTCTGCCTTGTTCATCACTGTATTTGGTGTTTCTTTCTTTAAATAGTCCAGAAACTGTTCTCAGTACAGTAGGAGTACTAGCACATAGCTTTCCATGTAAGCAAGTTTTCTTACTAAGAGAGGGTGGGGCTGCCTGTCGCAGCTTAGGATCTCCAACATTACCTACTTAACTGAGGCCTTCCAGCTTGGTGGGAGGCTTACACTGTGCAAGTGCATTTTGTTATGGATGTGAATCATGTAAATAATTGTCCTTTTGTGGTCATGCAGTGAGATGTGAACAGTCTTTTGCCTGTTAGGAAAGTGAAGCTGTTTAGCGTATTAATTTCCCATTTTTTAAGGATTTGAATTTAGTTGTCTTTGTTCTTCTGAAATAACCCCTATAGCATACTGTGCCAGCTTAATTCTTTAGTGATTGGGAGTGTGGAAATTAACTCAGTAGATTGAAGAGCTGTAGAGTGATCTTTGAAGTGTAATTTTCAAGAGATTTGAATTTTAAAACAAATGCTGTGTCTTGAGAGGGAGGATAGGTGATTTGTATAAGCAGAACTAAGTGTAGGAAGAACACTGTCTAGGAGAACAAATAAGTTGAGTTGTTTTAGTCATTACTTTGTCATGAACCAGTTGTATGGTCTTGGAAAAGTAACGCTAGACTTCATTTTCTCAATTTCTAACTTAAAATAAGTTGGATTTTATTATCTTCTCCCTTCCAATGTGTTTACTGGTCTCAGATACCAAATTCACAGTTTCTGGTGGAAACAAAATCATAATATTTCTCTCATTTAATTAGAATAGGCCTCTAGCATTAGTAACCAATAATACTACACCATGAAAAGTATTTAGAAGATGGCATCCTGATGGATAGCTTACCATGTTTATTAGAGAATGTTTTAATAGTCATAAGTACTTTCTATGCTCATATCTTCAAGTAATTGTTGATACTATAGATTTAGTCCCTGAGCTTTATCTTGTGGTGAAAATATACGTAAAGATACACCAAAACTAGACAAAAATAAACATTAAATTTACCATTTTAACCATTTGTAAGTGTCTAATTCAGTGGCATTGAGTATATTTACAGTCTTCAACTATTACCATTTCCAGAACTTTTTCGTCATTCCAAACATAAGCTTAGTATCCATTAAATAATAAATTCTCCTTCCTCTTTTTCCTGCAGTCGTTTGTAACCTTATTTTGCATTCTGTCTCTAGAAGCTTGCTGATTTTAGGTACTTCAAATGGGTGGAATCATATAATCAGTCTTTTTACTTGGTTTATTTCACTTAGCGTAATGTTTTTAGGGTTCATCTGTCCTGTAGCGCGTGTCAGACTTATTTTTCCTTTTGAAGGGTGAATATTTTATTGTATGTCTATACTACATTTTGTTTATCTTCATATCTGTTGGTGGACATTTGTATTATTTCTACATTTTTTGCCGTTGTGAAAATTGCTGCTATGAACATTGTTATACAAGCATCTTTTTGAGTCTTTGCACTTCTTTTGGGTGTGTACTTACAAGTGGAATTGCTGGGTCACATATAGTTCTTTTTGAGACAGGGTCTCACTATGTAGTTCAAGGTGTCCTTAGTTTCACTATGTAGCCCAGGTTGGCCTCGAACTTGCCTCTGTCATCCTACCTGAGCCTCCTGAGTGCTGGGATCCAGTCCTCCAGCATGCTGAATGTGTGCCACCATGCCTGGCCACACGCACACGTGGTTCTTGTATTTGTGGGAAACATCAGGTTGTGTTCTATAGTAGCTGTACCATTTTATGTTTATATTTCCGCAAATGATTCACAAGGATTCCATTTTGTTTCTGCATCATTGCCTACACTT
This sequence comes from Cuniculus paca, assembly GCA_004365215.1. Lineage (NCBI taxonomy): Eukaryota > Metazoa > Chordata > Mammalia > Rodentia > Cuniculidae > Cuniculus > Cuniculus paca. The sequence continues at coordinate 11,201 of RJWT010002915.1, forward strand.
ATTTCCCCCATCCTTTTAAATAATACCCATCTTATAGATGTGAGGTGGTATCTCATTGTGGTTTTGATTTGTATTTTTGTTATTTAGTGGTATGAGCATATTTTCCTGTACTTATCATTTGTACACTTTCTCAGGAGACATAATTGTTGGAGGCCTTTGCCCAGTTTTGAAATGGTTCTTTTTTTGTGTTGTTGAGTTACTAGCTCTGATTCTTAAATGAATCATTGAATAAGGTGGTGCCATGATATGATAAGTATTCTTATCTCATACACTTACCGGTATATAGAATTTGTTATTGTTATTATTTGGAATATTTGTAGATAGGAAAAGGTCCTGTTTCATATAGTTTCTCATAAATACAAATTCTTCTGTGGCTGAGGGATTCAGGGTTGTAGCAAGCTGACTTTGGGATTTAAAATTGAATATCAAAGTCTACCCTTTGGGCAGATTAACCGTGCAAGTGAGCTTAACTTGTAATATCCTGGGATGAAAGTAGCCTTGGCCTGCCACTGGTTCTTGACATTGAAGTGTGAATTTAGAAGTGCTTTGTAAATTCAGTAGTGCCATTTGTTTTTTTGTTTTTTTACTTGGGCTCATTGAGATAATTTGACCTTCTGTGCAAGCAGGTTTTTGAATCATGAGAAAAACAGAGGTTTATGTGGCACTTATCTTCAGGAGAACCAAAAGTATTTTATTTCCTGTATAACCTTAGGAGCTGAAAAGACATAAATGCTACTGTATTTTGAAAGAAAATGAAGGAAAGGTGAAACCTTGTTGTTTCACAGGTAGCTTATTCTCTTGCAGGTGGTGAGGATGGAACTCAGGGCCTTGCACACAGTAAGCAAGCACTCTACCACTGAGTTACACCCCACCCCCTTTTCATAGCTTTCTGAAGCACACTCCCTGGTTAAGACATCAGTGTGCTTTCTGCAGGCCGCTTCTATGGTTCTTGATAGGAGATGTAGGCGTCTAAGTGATAGTATACACCTGCTTCATGGATTTACCTGGTAAGCATTTCTTTGAGTGTTTTTTTTTTTTTAATATGTATTTAGGGACCTCTTAAGAATTAAAGCCATTTTGAGATTTGCTGTTTAAACAGATGCCTTGTTTCCTTTCACTTTTATAAGATGTGTCCTTTTGGTATGAAGCTGCATCCTTTTCAAGAAATTGTTTCATGACATTTAAAAAAGGATGTTATTTTCTACCAATGTTAATATTAAAATAGCACTTTCCCTAGTTTTTGTTTGTACTTTATTCTACCTTCAGAATTGGAGAAAGGTTAAGCTAGAAACCCGAGTGCTTAATGGTCAAAAGGTTGATTTTTTTGGGGGGAGGTGAATGTAATTGCTATCTCACAGGTCAGATTATTTATTTCTTTTGCTTATAAATGCTTGCAGCCATACATTTTCAGGTAGTATGCTTATCAATTCTTTTTAGAGGCAGTTCATATAACAGAAAAATTGAAGAAATCAGCATACAGTGGGTAAGAGTTAATTTCAATTATTAGTAAAAATCTGAATTGATTTAAATAAGGTAATTTAAATACTGAGAGCCTTGCATGTGTTCTTTCAGCTTCCTGACTGACATAAAGAAATATTACTTCTTCACTTATTGTATTATGGCCTTTAGACAAATCTTCGTATATTTTCTCGCTCTTATTATATCTTTTCCCATTTTGTTATCCATTAGCCCAAATGGACATCTAGTAAATTGCTTTTTTAAGTTGAATATTTAAGCCAGCAATTTAATTTCTGTTTTTTTTTTTTTGCGGGAAGTTTATGGACACCTATTCAGGCAGCTGCTTTGAAACACTTAAAAACCAAGTGTTTTTAGAAGCAGGAGGTGCAGGTGAGGTAGAGGTGAGGCCCAGTGGTTAGGAAGGTGTCATGTGCTTTGGGGGCACAACCTTGCTTCTTGCTGGCTTTGAGCTGGTCTTGAGCCTCTGGTCTCTCATCTGGTTATGCATGGGGCCTGGTAGGGAGCTGCTAATGGTAGAACCCCGAGTCTTTTGTTAAAATAATTGAAGAACTGAAAACAGTATTTCCAAATTGTTTTTAGTGTAGCTACAAGTGTCCATGTAAAGTTTGTGGATGGCTGCAACCCACTTATGTCTTCACTGACATTGATAGTCCTTGTGTGGTGCCACTACTGCGTAGAAAAAGTTTCAAAAGATCTCCCTGCAAGGGTCTCATTGTTGGATACAGGACTAAGCAATCAGACCTTGGTTCAGACTTGGGTAACGTGGCACCGACAACTGCAGCCTGTTGTTAAAGATTGATTTCTGGCCCTTTGGTAGCAGTTCAGTGTCACTGTAATGTTTAGGCAATAGCTTTGTAATTTGACAAGTGTTTCTTAAGTTTCCAAAGTAAATGTATAAAATCTAAGCCATTCTTTGACTTGTGAATCATATTCATAGTTCCATAGGGAAAAATGAACTTTTAATTTCTGGAGTTAACTTGGCAGTTTAAAAGTAGCACTGTGATAGCTCTAATCTCATCTTTATGTTTTAAACTTACTTCCATAGGATAAAACTGTACAATGTAGATTTAACTTTGGACAGAACAGTGATTAATGTAGTGTTTACTCAGGTGATTCTTCAGACTTTGATTAGTGGAAAGTTCCAAAAATGCCTTTTCACAAATGCTTAAGTATGCGAAGGGCATTATTTACAGGTTTTTACAAAATAAACACTAAATGCTTACACTTTTCAGTTCTAAGCAAAACACTGAAAGCTTCAACATTTGCTTGATACTTTAAGTGTAGCCCATCAAAAGAAATTATAAGGAACCATCTTGTGTTTCTTTTCAGAAACTTGGAAAGAAGTACAAGGGAGGAAAATACCAAAGCAAAATAAATTCTTTTTTTTCTGTTTAGTATTTACTTTCTATTGCTATCAGTGACGACCTACACTGATTGGGAGATGGGAAGATTGAAACATTTGTTTTTTGGTAAAAGCAGCTGATTACCCAGAGAGAACTTTAATAGCATGGCAAAATTCCTTGCAGTCCTCTCCAGTTGAGTTGAGCTATCATCATGTACTCCAAATGAACTGGCATTCAAAAATGCAACAAGAATTTCATAGCAATTGTGGAGAATGAGGACACAGGGAGTAAAGACCTGGCAAGTTCAGATTATTTCAAGAGTGAGAAACATTGCATTAAATAATTATTGATGGTATTCAAACTATCTGATTACTATTGGAGAGAACAATGAAGAGGAAATATATAATGTATTTACTTATGATAGGAAATGTGCTCTAAAGAATTTCAATGGAACTGGTATAATTTAGTGTAGCCGACTTAGTGTATGCTTCAGAGACCATATGAGTTTTTTGCTCATGACTATGGAGACAACACTTTGAGGACTCCTTCAGTATTGAGTTGTGTTTTTAGACAGTGTGGTATTTTAATGTTCAAAGTGCTAAATTAGATTTAATTATACATTTATTATTAACATTTTTCCCTTTTAAAATATTAAGCCAGTTAGAGTTGACCGAGCATCAGACATTGGGATATTTTTACTTCATTGCTTTGTTCCCTAGGATGCAAAATCATCATACTGAACGATGAGCCAAACTATTAGTGACAAATAGCACAGGACTAAATAGTCTCAGACATGGAAAGTTTTTTCTGTACGGAGCAGAAAACTGCTTTGTCGCAAAAACCTCATTTGGTGTACACTTCTCAAAGGACCTAGTGGTTGCTTTGTTCTTTCCCTAGATAGTATTTTATGTTTTAATGATGGGGTCAGATCAGGATGTTATACATACTAAGTAGGCAAGCTCTAAACATAGTATTCTAAATCAGGTGTTAACTCTTAAAGTGTGTTAGGAACCCTGATGTTCCTTTAGCATGATGGGTAATGCTAGTGTTAGTTGATGATTATCTTTAACTATCATCTTTGTTCATAGCAGTAATGAAGGGCAAAATCTGCTGTCATGAGTTATAGCTGCTAACTTTTAAACTTAACATGTCTAATTTTAAAACATGTCAGAGCCACCAAATAAGTATATCATATGTTGGTTATTTGAATTTTGGATAGCATTTATCATAGAAGTTATCATAGAAGTTACTTTGCTTTCTTTACAACTGTTGCAAATCTTGGCAGCTTTAAATAAAGTGTTGAAAACTGGTTATCAGCAGAAACTTGGATTGACTTTAGAATAATGTCACTCTTGGAAATATGAATGAATACTTTTTATGCAATTTAAAAAATTTTTTTGAGCAAATAAAACTCATGCGCTATTAAATCTTTAATGTTTAGCTTAACAACTCAGTACATTCTTGTTGAATGAACAAATTTTTTTTGGCTTAGTAAAATTTTTCCCAATTTGAGGACTATCTTAAGGTTTTACCTAGGAAACTACATGTGCCTGTGGTTGTGTATGCTCACATGTGTAGATACACATGCAAACACTCATACACAGTGTTTGTAAACTATTATGAAAAACTACCATAGTTTCTTAAATGTTTTCTTCATAGGGCATTGGGAGTGTTGATCACTTATAGGGCAGTAAAATTGAATAAAGATTGAAGATCCCTGTGGATTATTCTTTATTTTATTTCAAGAAGATGAATAAGTTGCTATCTTTAAGCGTTACCTTGTAATAAATATTGGGAGAAGAAAACCATACAGAAAATCATTTTTTTCCTTATGCAATGTCCTCGTAATTTCAGAGTGATGCCAGCACTATTAATGTGATGTTTTTCTCCTGGCGCCACAATTAATCATTGGGTGCATTTAATGTTGCCTTGTATCTTTTTGGCAAACATTTGAGTCTTTGCAGGACTGTGAAGTAATAGGTGGTTGTTTGACTGCCTAGGCAACAGCCTGCTAAGACTCAACCTCTGTGTTCCAAAAGGAGCTACAACAGCTGTGTAGGGACTTGGCACTGTGGAAGGGAAGCTTATTTGCCTCATTGTAAGCTTTTGTTGAATTAAAATACATACTGGGATGTGGATGATACACATTTAGGTGTCTCAGTTGTAGGCCTTGCCATTATAACTAAGTGTATTTCAGATTTAAAGCTGTTATTATACCTAATGTTTGTGGATTACCAGGGTGGGGGGACTTGGAAACACTCCAAAATCAACTCTGATATGGATGGATTTAACATTTTAGTATTGGTTGTCATCATGTAATTCATTAGGAAAACATTTTTTCCTGATGTGTCTTTAGAATGTTCAAATCATAGGAATTCTTGCACCTGAGTCATTTTGTTAGACTCATAAGCTTAATAGGTAAAAAATGACAGGATAATTTTATGACTAGCAATGTGTTTTTTGAAGTACCTAAAGGAACTTAAGGGAAGAATTTTGGAAAGAATTAGTGCATAGATTGGCAGAAGGTGTAGGAAGAAAAAAATGGAGGTAAAATGAGTGTAGCCTGTGCCAAGAAGGGTGAGTGTGGAGGGGTCATTCTGTAGCTAGAGGGCTGATAGGTAGAGAGGGCTTTTGTACTAGCTCGGGGTTTCAGATTTCCTTTGAAAGCAATAGAGCATTTGAACAAAGCAAAAAGAAAGTAATGTAGGCAGTTCACAGAACTGGAAACCCAAGTGACTTACTAGTAGTTTGGAGTAGTCAGGTTAAAACAGACTCTTACAAAGCCATCATAATACAAATTTAACAATGCAACAGGGTATTGGAAGATATAGAGAAATTGTTATGCTCAGTTATTGTTGGTGAGACCATAATTGGCACAACCATCTTGAAGAAGTATTTGGAACTATCAGGTACCACTGGCCATATCACATTAGCTAGGAATTCTGTGTGCTCGAGATTCCTGTACAGTACCTATCTATGTGTGAAGGAAACACAGAGGAAGTGGTTATTGAGACAGTAGTGAAATTGTTGGAAACCTCTCTTTCAATTAGGAAAAATAATATATTTTATGATCAGGTACTATGTAGGAGTTAAAAAATGAATGAACATTGAATTTCATAGAGCTACACATGAGGTGTGACTGAAAAATATAGCCAGTGTTTAAATTAAAAATATTACAATAACAGACACCTTGCCTTTAATCCCCTCATAGTGCTCCCCCTTCTTTTGAATCCACTTACCCTGTTGTGCTTGCCGTTTTCTGAAGCACTTCTGGAGGCCTCTTTCCTGGTTGTCTTTGGTTGCACTGTTGTGACTGCCTTGCTGTCCTGAATTGATTCAAAATGTTTACGTTTCATGGCCATTTTAACTTTGGGGAAGAACCAGAAATGGTGTGGCACAGGGTCTGATGAATAAGGTGGATGAAGATACTGTAATGTTTTTACACAAGCCTGCTTTTCTGTTGGATGGCACTCAGCAGCAGCATTCCCTGTGTTCTGACTACATCTCATAAAGGCAGGAAAGAGCACTTCCTGAGCTGTTTCAGAGGTGGCAAGAACAATGGGATAAAGTATTCAAAGTAAGGGAAGTATTTCGAGGTAGATTAATGGCAATGTGTTCATTACTGTAATAAATTTAAAAAAATTTAAACATTCACAGTATCTTTTGATCACCCCATGTATACGAACACAGGGAAATATATTCTTCACAGTGATTGTGTTCAGCTTGGGGGGTTGATACATATACTTATCTTGATTGTGTTTATTCTTTCAGCCCTCCCTCTTGTTCCCCAGATCCCCTTTTCATCTCTGCAGAGTCTTATCTTTCTGTTTCTTAACGTGATTATCTTGTTTGGTTTTTCAAAGTATTTATATTTTGGAGCTCTCAAATTAGAGAAACCATGAAGTGCTTAACCTTTTGTGACTCACTTATTTCAGTTAGTTGATGGTCTCAAGATTTCTATTTTTTACAGTGATTCAAATATATCTCATGGCAGAGTAGTACCTCATTATGCATGTATACTACATTTTCTTTAGCCATTCATCTGTTGATAAGACATGTAGGCCACATCTGTGCTTAACCTGTTGTGATTGTATTGCTGTATTGGATGATGCTGTATATGGATCTGCATGTATTGCTGTATTATGATGAATGGAAATTTTTTGGGAAGATACCAGGAGATAGCTGGGTCAAATGGGATTCTCTGTAGTTTTCTGTGGAATCACCATACTGATTTTCATAGTGGTTGTACTAGTTTACTTTTCTACAAACAGTGTAGGAGGATTTCTTTTGCCCCACAATCTGGCCAGCTTTTGTTGTTTTTTGAGTCTTGATAACTGCCTCTCTTATTGGATTAAGGTGGAATCTCTGTGTTGTTTTGATTTCTTCCTTCCTTCTCTCCTTCCTTCTTTCCTTTCTCTTTCTCTTTCTCTTTCTCTATCTCAGCACCAGAAATTGAACTCACAACCTCGCACTTGCCAGGCAGGCACTTAGACCACTGAGCTAAATCCCTGGCCCTTGTCTTTTTGAGACAGGGTCTTACTGTGCTTTTCTGGCTGGCCTTGAGCTCACTATGTAGCCCAGGCTGGTCTCGAACTTGCAACAATCCTCCTGCCTCAGTCTCATGAGTGCTGGGATGACAGGCGTGCACCATCAGCCTGGCTGATTTCCATTTTGCTAATGGCCAAAGATACAGAACATTTTTTTCCCATGTATTTACTGATTATTGGTATTTATTTTTCTGAGAAGTGTCTATTAAATTTGGCTGCTCATTTTTTGATTGGTTCTTTTATTTTGGGGTTCTGATTTTTTTTTTTTTAGTTTGTCATGTATTCTAGAAATTTGTCCTTTGTCTGAGGAGTAGCTGGCAAAATTTTTTCCCATTCTGTAGGTCATCTTCAGTCTATTGGTTGCTTCTTTTGGTGTGCAGAAGCTTTTTAATTTGATATAATTCCATTCGTTGATTCTTGGGGCTCTGTTCAGAAGTCTTTGCCAATACCTATGTCTTCAAGAGTTTTACCAACATTTTCCTCCAGCAAATATAGTGTTTCTGTTTTTCAGTATAGGTGTTTGATTAAGTTTGATGTGATTTTAGTGCAGGGTGAGTGATATCAATCTGGATTCATTCTTTTGCATGTGGATAAGCAGTTTTCCCAGTACTATTTGTTTAAGAAATGATCTTTTCTCCAGCGTATATTATTGTCCCCTCTATCAAAAATCAGATGACTGAAGGCGCTGGGGACTGCTTCTGCATCCTCTGTTCTGTTGGTCGGTGTCTGTTTTTGTGCAGTACTATTATAGATAGCTAAGCTAGGCAGAAATCTTATAGGCAGTCAGATAGGATTAGGCCCTCAAGAGAGCAAGGACAAAAAAAAAAAATGAGCAAGGACAGAGGTGAAACACATCTCAGTTGTGATGGGAGACACAACTGTTGGAGACCAGGCCTCAAGATAAAGATGAAATGACTAGGCTTGTATACTTTCTCAAAGGACAAACACTAGGCCTCATAAAGCCTAGGTAGACATCAGTCAACCTGATAGGTATCCGGGACCTCTCTGGATCTATCATTTCCTAAAAGAAGTGTTTGTTCTTTGCATGCACCCTTGTTACATGACTTGTTTCCCCATTGGATTACTGTTACCTCAGTGACTATACTTGTATCCTTATAGGTTAATCATAGCTGTAACCCTCATTATACCCATGTGGGTTTGCTCTATAAAATTTTCCTGTAAAGTAGGGTCCTTGGAAAACCATTTGGGCCCCCTCCTGTTCCTGTGACAGAGCTTTTTATCCTCTCAATAAATATCTTCCTACTAAAAAAGAAAAAAATCTTCCTACTCATAACCTCTGTTGTTCCTAGAATTCATTCTTCAATTTTTAAAGAACATGAACTCAGTGTATCAAACATCTGACAAGTTGAAAGTTACAGTATTTCCCTTATATCATATTTGGAGGTTCTGATATCACCCCGTAACAGTGCTGTGCAGTTTTAAGTATTGTAGCTTTGTAGTATAACTTTAAAGCTGGCTTTGTAATACCTCCTTCCTTATTCTTGTTGCCCAGGATTGCTTTGGCTGTTCTTTTTCTCTTCTGGTTCTGTAAAATTTTAGAATGATTTTTCTAGTTCTGGGAGAAAGCTGACGATATGTTGAAGGGAATTACATTAATCTGGATATCATTTTAGGTAATATGGCCATTTTGATGACATTTGCTCTGTTTATCCAAGAACAGTGATGTCTTTTCATTTTCTAATGTCCTCTCCAGGCTGTTTTTTTCAGAATAATGTAATTTTTGTTATAGAGGTCTTCTACTTTCCTAGTTAGATTAAGTCCTGGATAGTTCATTTTTATGAAGCTGCTGTGAATGGGTTTATCTGATTTCTTTCTCAGTGACTTCATTCTTGGTGTATAGATAGGAACACTTTTTTTGTATGTGTTTATTTTGTATTCTTCTACTTTGCTGAATTTATTAGTTTTGGGAGTCTTGTGGTGGAGTTTTTTTTGGAACTTCTAATCAGTGTTGGTGAACTTGTGGCATGTGTGCTGCAGTCAGTTGTTATCATTAAAGGTTCTGAAATGTTTGCCTTAACTGCTGAATGCGAAGAATCGTATCACCTGCAAGTAAGAATAGTGTAATTTCTTACACTTCTATTCGAGCTCCTTTTTTTCTTTCTCTTACCTGATTGTTGTGACTAAGTTTTTAGGACACATTGACAGGAGCAGTAAGAGTGACACTCTTATCTTGTTCCTGATTTTGAGGGAAAGATTTCAAGGCAGTGGGTTTGTCATAGGTGGCTCTTTAAGGTGAAGATCACTTACATCAATTTTTGACAAGGTTTTTATTATGAATAGATGTTGGATTTCATCAAAGCCTTTTATATTTAGATTTTAAATTTAAACTTTCACTTTGTTTTGATCACCTCTTGTATATGTACACAGGGAAAATTTATCTTGAATGAGAACACAGAAGATTGTGGATATGGTGATAGTATTTATATATATATATATATATATATATATATATATATATATATGTAAGCAGTATTGAAATTATGCAAAATACTCTCACCATTTTTAGCTGCTTAGAAATGTGCTAACCCTGGAAAGTATTATACTGTTCAGTGAATTTTTGGAGGCCTAAAATTTGATTTTTAAAACCAGGCAATGTTAATCCATTGCTTATTTTATTCCTGACACAGTCTTACCTACTGGGGATGTGAAAACCACGGAGCTACTCCTAGTTTAGTGGTATAATATTGTTAAATATTTAAAGCACTGTGCAGAACAAATGAGCCATCTATGAAGTGGCTTCACAGTGAACTTAGGAAAAAGAGATCCTCTGGTTCTTTCCACCTTCAGAATTCTAGCATTTCTGTTTCTATCCATTACTTGATTAGTTTCTATTATGGTTTGTATATAGATAGCCCCCCCCCGCCAAGCCTCATGTAGTCATGGAAGTGGCTGAATCTAGCCTTTGTGATTGATTCATTGTCTAGTGCTGGGATTGGTGGTGTGAGTTCTGCACCCGCCTAGGGGTGGAGCCAACATACAATGTAAGGTTGGAAAGGAGACATGTTTTTCCCTCTTTTGCACAGTTTGCTCTTGCCACTTGCCACTGCCATGAACGACTGCCCCTCAGCCTTGCTACCCTGCCTTGGAGCCAGCTGAGTATGGACTGATACCCTTAAGACTGTAAGAAATAAACCTCTTCTTCCTTCATGTTGGGTGTCAGGTATTTTGTCTCAGCAACAAGAGAAAGAACAACCAAGACAGTTTCTAAAGGGCTATGAGTTTTTCTTACTCATTTTAGTATTCTCAGTGAACAGAATGTATTAATTGTGAATGGAGAAAAATTAATACTGTGTTAATTGTAGATGGAGAAGAGCAGAAAGAATTTAATGTTCAAAAGTTACACATGCCGAAATTAGTTTTCAGCTTACCAATTTAGCATTATTTTCAAACGTTCTTTTCGCTAGCCTGATCATAAAAAAATATGATTATAAAATTGCAAGGGATCATTTTACTGGGAAAGTGTTACAGAAAATAGGAGTGAATGAAAAAAAAATCACATTATTCTGTACAAGTATGCCAAAACAGCGTGGAAGTTAGTTTTCTTCTCAGTAAAGTTGTTCTCTAGCCCCAGGCTACTGCAAGTTGTTCACCCATTGGTAGCAACGCAAAAAACTGTCCTTTCCGCCCTTTCCAGCACACAAATGTAGACAGTTCATAGCTGGAACCCATCTTCAGGAAATCGCTGACTTTATTGAAGCCGAATGTGCAGTTTTTCATGTGGACGCATGAAGGGTCTTCAGAGCTTCTGCCATAATTAAAGAAAACCAAGCAGAGATCCTTTCATACAAAACCCTTCACCATATTGTATGTAAATACAGATATAAACAACCCATTTGGTAATAAATTCATCTATCTTGCTCATTCTGTATTGTTCATCAGTACTAGTGTATACTTTTCAATGTTCTAACTCACTGTAAATATGGAGTGTAGGCTAGAGGTTGAATGAGAACTGACAGAAATCATGCCAGTTCTCTGTATATTTTTTTCCTCTTGTTGTTTAGAAAAGCTCAATTTTATTTTAAAATGAGGCTTCTAATGTGGGAAATTAAAAAATGTAGTGCAGAGATTAATTCCCCAATTATTTCAAGTGTGAAGTAAATCTTTCCCTTGAACTGTTCCAACACAGAACAGAAAACCCATGGGCTGGACCAGTGAAACTGAGTGCTTTGTCTTTTGCCAGACCTCTGGATATAGCCTCGAGGTAGTTCTGCTGTTGTTACTCAGGCGAAAGTAAGTTGTGTGATGTGGACAGTTAACTTGAGAAATGTGTGTTTTGGCTTTTTTGGTGATTATTTTACAGGCTATTTTATATGGCATTGAACAGCACTCACGGTGACTTCAGCCCCACCAGAGCAAATCCCTAACACAGATTATCGCTTCCTTCTTTTTCCACAGACATTTTCTCATAAATACTAATATTTACAAATGTGCTTTGAAGATGCTGATAAACTTTATTGTGAAATCTCTTTGATATTCTGTTTTGTTTATGGAAAAAAAAAGTCTGATTTAGTAACATTTGGTTAAGGAGAACAATGAAGGAAAGCATATTTGCAATTAATGCTTGCCCCACTGTGCATTAGCTGTTTAAACTGGAAGAATTACCTAAAATAAAAGACATGCCTTTTTGTGCCTAGATATAGGCAAGTTGGATCTTTTTCAATACTAAGTGTGTCAACATTTCCCTTTGAATTTCTAATTTGAATTCCTGCCTTCCAGATTTCTTCCCTGTATCATCTATAGGATTTATTTTAGTGGAATAATTTGATGTGTGCCTTTGAAAAAGTTCTTGAACTTGAGTATATTTGTTTGTTTTTGTTTTTTTGAGACACAGATGTGCTATGTACTTCAAGCTGGCCATGAAATCAGGATGATCCTTCTGCCTCAGCCTCTGAAGTGCTGGTATTACAGGTGTGTGCCACCATGCCCAGCCTGAACTGGAGCATATTTTAAATTAGTATTTATTTTGGACTCAGACTGAAAAATATTCAGTTGATTATCTTCTATTCAGTCATGTATAATGAGTCATGTGTACTTGAATTGAGATTCCTTTGCTTGTCATTTTTGTGTGTGTGGTTTCTGGACAGTTTCTGACATTGTACCCTCTTGGAGAAGTTTCTTGTGCGTCATTATTGGAAGTTGTTTGCGGTTGCAAATCATCTTTGGAGACAGAAAATGTTTTTTGGAAAATACTGGGTGGATTTTCTTTTAAAATCTTTAATATTTGAACTTGCTTTACAGAAACGTGGTCTATAGATTAAATTTTGGCATTTGATTCTCCTAGGTCATAGTAGTATCCAGCATTCTGTGAGCCACTACAGATGTCTTTTTAACATTTGGGCCTTACTATCTTTTTAATAAATGATTACTCTGTGAAATTTTAAGCCAAATGGAATACAAAGGAATTTCTGATTTTCTGAACTCCTTTAATTTTGTATTTAAATGGAATGCTTAATTTGTTTTTAGAAATTAAATGTTACAACTGTTGGTAATTTAGCACCTTCTCTCTTCACTTCTCCTTGAATGAAAACTGTGGATTTTTGTGTGCCTATTCAAAAAGCCAAGAGAAACTTCACCTTCATCCTTGTGACCTCCCCAAATGCTTTTATGTGATGCAAAAGAGTGTAGAAAACCTCTGACTTCAGATAGAAGGTAGCCAGGGTCTACTTGAGGTAATTTTTAAAAAAATTACTCCTATGACACTTATTTTAACTGTTATATGAGACGGGGCAGGAGAATAGTGGGAAGCCAGTGATGCTCAAGGGTCAGGAAATGGCTTCACATGTTGCCGGTGGGTCCTTGATGATTTGAGTAAAACAAAACAGAAATGGATTCCAAATGCCTTATGAATTTTCAGATCTTGGTGTAGCATATTTTATGAGCTGATTTAATAAAGAATGTTCCTCGTGTATCTTTGAAGACTTGCTTTCAATTTTCTTCACAAAAATGTGAAATATTTGGGGTTCTTTCATATTGTTAAGTGAAAAATTGTGTGCATTTGGCTCCTTAAAGCAAGTAGCCTTGAGAGATGGGCTTGCCTAGAAATTGGCTATATTTTTGTGGGAGAATGGGTGAAAAGGGCAGTTTCCTGTGTTGCTGCCAAAAGATCTGAACACTTTATAGTAGCTTATGACTAGAAAACAACTGTGAGGCAAAGCAGCAACTCCAAATGGCTCTGGGTACATGTGAGAAAATGCTTTTCCCCTCTACTTGATTATTAGGCTTCACAGAAAATTTATAAAGTGAATTTTAAATCTCAGCCACTTGAATGATGTGATGGCTAATTTTGAATAAAAGTCTGGGGAATATATTTGAGTTAGCACAAGTTGAAAATGTATTTTATTTTATTTATTTATTTATTTATTTTTTTTTGCGGCACCGGTGATTGAACTCATGACCTTGCGCTTGCCAGGCAGGCACGTAGGCCGCTGAGCTAGATCCCTGGCCCTGAAAATGTATTTTAGAAAGCCAGCATTTATACTTTGCTTTTATTATAAACATGTGCTTTAGAGTAATCTGTTTTCTACACCTGAAAAGTGAAGGTAAATCGTGGTGTTTAAGGCGTGTATTTTATGGGAATGAATTTTGTCTTATTTTTTTTTTCATTGTACTGATTAGAAGTGGGTTTTGTTTATTTTCACTTCTAAAAGAGTGAAACAGAATAAACTACATGAGCAAAAGGGCTTCATCTAGCCTACAAACAGAATATTAGATTTTCCCTTCTGGAGGATGTCTAGTTCAGCTAGGTCATGTGTTGTACTTTGTATTAGTAGCATGTTTATAAGATACATGTCTAACAACTGACAGTTGCCTTTCATTAGTACTGATAGTGTGCCAGGCACAAGGCTGATGTCCTTACATTGTTTATATCATTTACATCTCTGGAAGGGGAGTTATTTTACAGAGGTTGTCATGTAGTGGAAAATGGCTGGAGCTGGGCTGGAGAGTCCTATCTATATCTTCCTAATTATTTGAAAGTAGTTACTATTCCAGATAATCATTTTGTAAAATAAAAATCTGTTTAAGAATATTCTTGTGGAATGAATTTAGATATTTGAAGAGACACTTGGTTTGAATTATTTTTAATGTTTTCCTTAGGCTCTTAACTGGAGCTTCCACCATACCTAAGCAGCTTAATCATTTACTATAATTTTGTGGTCTGAATCAGCAGTTGCCACCATACATACATACTCAGTGTTAAATGCTCCAGACTTTGTTGGCCTTAAATTTTTTTTTTTATCTTTTGTTGAGGAGAGCTATTACTTTTTTCATTAAAACGTTGACAGTAGTTGATTATGGCATAGGCTTTATTTTAGTGTTTCATCCTATTCATGAACCTCAGTTTTTTCCTCATTATACATTTACTAGATAGCTTTAGCTCACTTTAGCTCATAATCTGGCAGAGTGGTTCTCAACCCCCAGTGGTGGTGGATGGATGGTTCTTTAGGAGAGTTTGGCAGTGGGTGGAGACAGTTTTGATTGCCCTGGCTCAAGGGCAGGCTACTGGTATTCAGTGCACAGAGGCTAACAACCTGCAAGGTGCAGGACAGCTCTTCACTGCAAAATGTCAGTACTGCAGTAGTTGAGAAACTCATCTAGTAACCATAGGCCTCAGGCTGAATCGAATTCTTTTGAAACTCTGACTTCATGAAAATTTTTTTATAACAAAACAACTTAGTGGTAACTGCTGTTTTTTTTTTTCTCTTTCTCCTAGAAATGGAGGAAGAGAATATCCATCTGTTTGTTCACCCCATTCTAAGCTCAATAACATATGTTGACCTTACATTCCTTTTTTGTTTTTCACCTGTTTCCTGTCTTCATCTCCTACCTTCAACTTAGAGGAAGTCACAGCTTCCGCTAATATCTGTCATTATCTTAGTCAAAAATTAATTGACCATGGTTTGGAAAAAAAGCCAAAGAAGGAAAGGGATACTGACCAAAGATGAGTTTTACCTAGTGTAGTATTAGAATTATACTGAGGACCAGAGAATGCAGTTGTGACTGATATGAACAGGTTTGTGGAAATCTGTAAAGTGTTCATTAGTATTATAAACTGAAAACTGAAACATAAGTGGGATGTTTAAAAAAATCTTAAAAATAAACCGCTGAGTCTAGTATCTACTAAATACCCGGTTACTAGAGGACTTTTTTTTCAGTCTTATTATCTTTTGAGTTTTTGGGCCTAACTTATGATTTTGATTAAATGCAAAAAGTTGAAAGCAGCACCCTATAGTGGTCTTCTGCACTTGATGCCTTTGCAAGCATGGAAAGGGCGTCTGTACCTCATTTGTTTGTTCCCTTCATCATTGTAGTATGGCTCCAGTTTTATCCTGCTTCATTCTTTACTCAGGCTTTTATTTTTCTTTTTCCTTTTGTGTATTTCTGGATGTAGTAGGTATTTCTCAGGATACAGTAGGTCGTACTCATGGGATCACTTCCTTTGTCCCTAACTAGGCTGTGATGTACAAGCACAGTGGTGGACATGTAGAAGCCATTCCCTTGAGTGAATGAATGGTGGAGAAGCAGCAGACACCTTAGCAGTGTTACAAATGAATAATGGAAAGTGGTTTGGTGGATGATTGAAAGTCAGGATATGGACAAAGGGCACTAAGTAAGTGAGGTAGAAATTACTACTTTAGCATGCTCATGTTGGTGTGGTTTGTGTGTGTGTACTTTTTTGATGCTAGAAGTCTGGAAGAGTAAAACTAAGAGATCTATATGATGGCCACGTCTGTAGATATACAAGAAGTATTTTCTTTTCACCTGATCTTTCTCCAAATTAAAGTACCTTCTTGTTCTCAAGAGGACCAATTCACACACTTGAGTAGGATTCTGCCTATTTCCTGGCAAATGGACTGAAATCTAGAGTTCCTCTGTGTGTGTGTGTGTGTGTGTGTGTGTGTGTGTGTGTGTATGTGTGTGTGTAATTTATTTATCTGTAAGGAAGACTAGGGTTTCAGAATCATGGAAATGGCCCTTGAAGTCCTGTAATGACTGCATGGGGCTACTTGTAGCCCCTTTGCATTTTGAGCTGTACTGTGTCTTGTCTCTTTGGGCAGTTAATACTTCATTAGTCTTAACTTCTGGCTTGAATTTCAGAAAGACAACTCTATTCTGCTCCAGAGTTTGTTCTCTTAGGTGCATCATAGGGTCACCACTGGTGGCCTGAGTTAGGAAACAAATACAGCTCTTTTATATGTATTATTTTTATTGTTGATGTACATGAAAACATTTGTTAGACACTTGGATTCAATCTAGAGTATTTGTGGGTAAAATTGTTTCTTCCAGTGAACGGCCAACTAGCAGGGTGCTGATGCTTACTGAGTGTGGCCATGCCGTTGGACCTGACCCTTGCAAATCGAGCATGCCTGATTGCACAGGTGTTTGGATGATTGAACAAATTATACTTGGACAATAAACTGTTATGCCTGACAGTGGTTAAGAGAGACAGAACAGTTACACACCAGCTACTTTGGTAAGAAAATTAAAATAAATATTACCAAACTTTTCATAAAGGGGGAGAAAACAAATGCTTTTGAGAGTAAATATTCTTCTGTTGTTTAGTGGCTGTGTGCCCTTGAACTTACTAAAACTCAGCCTTATACTGGGACTCCCCTGCCCCAATGGCTAAAGTTTTTATTTTTCTTTTGGGTAACAGAGTGTGTTAAACAGAATATTAGATTTTCCCTTTTGGAGACTGTCTTTAGTTTGATTATAGCTGAGAACATAATGAACGTCCAGTTCCATATTTTGAGTCTGAATTTTTTTTCCTGAGGTGCAGCCACAGAACTCATATACAGCAGAGCAGAAATATATGTTGATTAGGGAATTTTGTACAATTTCTGGGGATCATTAAGGGTCTTTTTAAGGTTTGTGGGTGTGAACTGAAATTGAGAAAATTCACGCTGGTTATTTGTTCAGCTGCTTGGGTGCAAGTCTGAGGTACAACTAGAGTTAGATGTGGCCATAAAACAGCTGTTGGAGGACAGGGGAAAGGAGATGAGGTGTGATGGTGGTTTATGCAATCCAGGCTGCCTCAGGAGGGGAAGGAAGACAGTGGCAGTGGGAAGGGTGAGAGGGACACATGCTGCTCAGGTTCAAACAGTTGTTGGAGTTGGGATTCAAGAGGGATTGGGCTGGAAAGACAGAAGATAATTAGAGGTTAGCTGTGTGAAAATGAGGTAATGGTTGGTTATGAGTCTAGGCTGGATTTTTCAAGAAAACATTTAAGGGTTATGATCAGCATTTAAAAGAGTGAAATAGAATAGACAACATGAGCATTAGGGCTTCATCTAGTGTACAAAGAACTTTTACATGAATTCAGAAAGGAAGATTCCCTTTGGTTGAGGAAAGAAAGAAATGAATGGGAGGAAAGAGGGGCCCCTTTCCGTGATAGAGGCTGTTGGCTGGCAGTGGGATTGGTTGGGTAGAAGGGTTGGGAATGGATTTAGCACAGACTGCCTAAGTTTAGACTTTGGTCTTGATTGCAGTGGATCACACATAGTCATTTGATAACTTTTTCCAGTAAAACTGGAGTGTTTACTCTGTATGTGTGAACTGGATTGGGATGTAAATATTTTACTTGGGGTCACAGTTGGAAAAATTTGAAAGCTTGGGATAAGACCATGGGAATGGGTCACTGAGATGGTGGGAACAGGATCATTGGAGATTTGCTTTTCTTTCTTTCTTTTTGTTTTTTGTTTTTAAAGTAAGAACACACAGTTCTCTGCTCTTGACCTTGTAGAAAGGATCAGGAATCTGAGTAATAAACAAAAGGTGTTTAGATTTGGGATGCATTGTATCTTGTCAAGTTTTGGGATTGAGGCTTTAAACATGATTGGGGTAAGCATGGCTGGGTGGTGGAGAGAGGCAGGGAACAGATCGTGGTTGACTTTCTGGCTCAGCACCTTGTCTCTCCAACTTCACCGCCAGACTGAAGGAAGTAGATTGGGAAGGTGCCAGGGTGGAGCCATCTCCAAGTCGTTTGAATCTGTGAAACCTAGGCTGTGAGGAGAGCGAACTTCGGATGTGCTTTGCATCGATCATAGGAAGGGTGCTTTCTTCCTTATGGGCTCCCCACAAAACACATAATCAGCAATGGGTAATAGAAAAATGAACTAATCTTTAGAGGGCAGTGTGGGTGAGAAAGCCCTTTAAGAGATCAAATAGACATTGTCTTGGGAATTACAAATAATGTAATTATTTGTGGCTTAGTTTCTTTGGTTGTCTTGTTTTAAAATTAGCATTTTATTGTGACTTTAAAAACACAGACATGTTTGGGCTTTGCTTATCCATTTTCCTTGTGTTATGAATTCTGAAATCTTGGTACTGGACCATAGCAGTCAGGTGTTGGCAGTCTGACTCATGGCTCTGGAAGAGAGTGGGAAGGAGAGTGGGGAGGTTTGGAGTGACACCCTGAGTGACTTAGGCAGAGGCTTGGGTTCTTTCACCCTGTTCACCTTTGGAATTCTCTGTGGGGTCTCTAGGGGGTGACAGCTCGCTGGAGGCACAGTGAGGGTAGAGATTCTTCCCTGTGTGGTGTGGATGAGGGTGGTATACAGGCCTTCGGAGAGCAGGTGTGTTCCTTTGGAACTCTTTTCCTTAGAAGTGTTAAGATGAGTGATTTTCAAGTCCTTTCAGGTGCATTACAGATAATTGGACAACCTTAGATAGGTTTAAGGATTTTAATACTCCTTTAAAATGACTGTTTCTGTGGGGGAAAGTTATGATAATATTATGTGACTTTATGCCAGAAGTCATCATGGTACTTGCATTATTTCATTTGTGTAACAGCCAGATATTTTGTTTCTGTAGCCTTACCTTCATCTCACAGGTTGGGGACTGAGACATACACATGCCAGCACCACTTCTTGTCTCCTTCATCTCACTGTCCACTGTGTACTGCCTGTGTGGTATTGGGTGTCTGTAGCCCGTCTCCAGAAAGACCCCCACATCAGGCTTGGAAGTACAACTTAATGAATCAGGGACTGCCTGTAAGTAGGCATGAAGAATTCCTCCCTTTTAAAACTGCCAGGTATTACATAAAGGTTTAGAGCTGCAAGGCTTGGGTTCCCAAGGATGGCCCTCAATGTTGCATATTGTGTTCTGCAAAAAGCTTAAAGCTGAAAACTTACAGTAGAGGGCTTCCTAAGCTGAGAATCAAGTGTGCCTGTGAGGTTTTCTAGAACAGGAAGGAGTGTGTTTGTGTGACAGAGTGCTTTGGGTGGGCTAAGAGATCCAAGCTGCAGATTGCATTCCAGGCACTGTTCATAGCCACGGGTGATAATGACATCACTCCCACAGGTGCCAAATCATTCTCCTCTTTTTCCAATGTGGTTGGCCCATGGCTAAAAGACAGAAAAAGAAAAAAGAAAAAAAAGAAGGACATTTTAAGTACTACTGTGAGATTTTGTTGCAAAAGTTAGTTTGAATCCAGTTCTGGGTATGTGCAGAGGTAGAGGGATGACAATACAATGCTTTTTGAAAACCTCACAGTTGCAGAAATTCCAGTTTTAGGTTACTTGCAGTCAATCACTCCCAAGGGATTTTTATGAGGAGAGGTGGGGGTGAGAGTGGGGATCTCAGATTCCATGAGAAAAGTAGCTGTGGAAAAACAGAGTTGAGAGTTTTTTCCCCCTTAATTTAAGGCTGTGCTTAGCGTTTCTGAGAGAACTCTGATTTTCAGCTTATTTTGTAGACTGAGAGCTGTGATTCAAAATGTCAGATTTGGATTCAAGAGATTAGGTCTTTTTAATGATTGACAGGTTTATTGATTATGACACAGAAAAGCATAAATAATATAATCATTATTAACATTATGTTGTTTTTATCCTCATACCCAGCATCTATAACTTGTGAAATGTAGATTTTTGTGCATCTCACGAATAGGCTTCATACGTTTGGCATTGATCTTTTTTTCACTGCCTATTATTTCATATGCATGCCATGCCAGATACTTTTAAAAATATGTAATCTTAGAACTGAGAAGTACTTTAAAGCATTATTAAATTTCCCCTTCCTAGATTTTATAGATGAAGATATTTAGTAAAGGGAAATTAAATGACTTGTTCAAAATTACTCTTCTTTTCAGAACTAGAGTTAGAACTGATTCCAGTATACTTTTAACTACAGCATTTTGGTTGTTTTGCTTTATTTACTGGAGAGAATTTGTGAAATGCTTTTGTCTTTAAGATAAATTAGAGATCACTGACCCAGAGGATTGCCCATCTAGCTATAACTTTGAGGATAAAAAATGAAAAACTGAGAACATCCAAACACAACTGTTAATTTGGCCCAGTGATTAGGAGAAGTTTGAAAGGAATTTCATGATATGATTGGATTGTTGCTATTTTAGGGTTATTTGGTATGAACCTGAAAGAGGTATGGGTTAAAAATGTGTTTTACATCTAACATAAGTGTATTTAAAGTTTTTCTTTTCTGCCATATTAAAACCAGTAAATTCCTTAAAGTGCTACCCCCCATGATTTTGCCAAATTAATTCTCATTTCATATACCAAATTTCTTTTACTCCGGAATGTACTTATTTGTCTTACTTTGCTGAATTCCTACAAGAATTTGTAGCCTTATCATTTGGCAGTTTGCTCCTCTGTAATTGCTTACACATAGTCTTATGACATTTATTCTATTGTCTTGGAATTTGACTCACTGACTTTGCAAGGTTTCCATCTAAAGGACAGGATGTTGTTCTATCAATTCCTTTTTTCTTTCACTTTTTTTTGACCCCATAGTACTAGCAGAGTACCTTGTAGCTTCTTAGTTTGTTGCCATGGTGTAGTATTAAAAATGTTCCGAGTGCATTTGGGGGGCATTAGGGAATCTGGTCTTATAAGTTTATAGTCAAGCTGACACTGAGCAAGTCTGGCATGATTGTTTCCGTCAACAGATGGATGTCCTTTCAGAGGCAGTCATTGTGGCCTCAGACTCACCCTCATCTCTGTTGGACCTTGATCTAAATCTCAAAGAAACTATACATGACAGCTGAGGTGACTTTGACGAGATGTGGAGGAATTTCTGAAAAATAGGTGATGGAGACAATGTTTTTGTCTTTCTTGGAAAAATCCCTGCACAGGAAATCTTTAGAATATTACATTCTGCAGCCTGGAGACTTACCATTTTGTAAATTTTTGGCTTTCATTATTTTGAGAGAAGAATTAAAGCTGGAGTGGGAGGAAATTACTGTCAAAAATACAAGAAATAGGGAGTAGAGAAGAAAATAATTGCTAAAATCTATTTGTAGGCAGGGAGAGAAGAAAAAGAATGAAAAGAGATGGAGAAATAAGCAGGATAGATAGCCAGATATTAGGGTGGAGACTAGATCTAGATGCTATTTGGCAATGTTGATTATGCTTTTGGTTCTTTTCCAGAAGGTTTTGAAATAATTAGGGTGGGTGGGGAAACGCCACTACAGATGACAGCTTAAGTGTTGGAAAAATAGGAAATTGGCCTGAGTGGCTAGACAGAGTAGGAAGAATCAGAACTGAAAAGGATTCCTTTATCTCTGGCAGTATTTGCACATTGTATAAGTACTATACTTAAGTTTTCTGGTGTTGTACCAAAAAGTTGTTCAGTGTATTGTAAAGAATCTCCTTTTTGATAATCTTGTTCACTGTGGAAACATCAGGATATAGAAGATGTGACTGATTCCTGAGTTGCACAGAAAAGAACCCTGTGACTTTGTAGACCAGGTATACTAGTGTGATGTGTGTGTATGCACACAGGTGTGCTCACAAGCATATAGTTACAAAGTACTTGTGCAAAATAGTTGTGTAATGTGATCTAATTTCTCCTGAGTAGTCTTTCTTATTAACTATATTTAGATAATAGATATGTGCACTCTCCAACTCATTTGGAATTCTTTTCCATCTGTCGATTCTGCAGAAGAATTGTAAATTAATTTTATTATCAAAAAAGAAACTCTGTCTTCTAAAGATAATTTGTTTATCTTTGGATTGTAGTATCATTAGCATTATTTCCTGATCCGAGGCTGGGCCACCTCTGATTTAAGCACTAGGGCTGAATTGTGTCAGCACTGCTGCTTAGGGGGTTTACCCTAATCCAGGCGTCCTTGGATCCGGTGCTGGCAGTGAGCAAGGTGGTAGTGGTGATTGTAGGCCTTTGCCGCATGTGTGAGTTCTGAGGAGCTCAGTGAGTACCCCATCATTCCATTACTGAAAAATGTGCATTGGCATTTTCCTTGGAATGCTCTATTTTGCTGGCATGGGAGGTAGTGGCATTTACTTCTTTTTATGGTGTCATTCTGGAGCAGAATGGGTATCTGTGAATTCAGTTTCACAGGATGCCATTATTGTGCGTACGTGGAGATGGTGATAGCCAGAGCAGGTGGAGACACAGGGCAGATTTGGCTTTTAGGTAATAGGATGGGCCAGGTTTCTGGGATGACAAGCTTTTTTACCTGATGTTATGTTAGTGATAGCGGAGGGGGGGGGGTTCCAGAAGAATAAAATGCTAGTGGATTTCTTGTCTTGTGCCTCAGTTATGGTAGCCACCAGTGGCTGCCTTCCTGGATAGACACCCCTCACTTCTCTACTGGGTCAGTGTTGCTGCTTTTTGCTATGATTGCAACACCAGCCAGAACAATAGGAGAGAGGTTTTCCTGCCTACTCTGATACATGTGCTGATGAGTGATGGGTAATGCCTGTGACTTTAAAAAACAGCTGCTGTTCTACACTTTAATTTTATTTTTCTCAGTAGGATTCTGGAAGCTCACAGTGTGAGGTGCATTGGGGAAAGAGGGTCCCAAGAGGAAAGTGTGTTTGGAAAAAGCTCTATGGAGGAAAATACTGAAGAGCAAGTTCATCCAGAAACCTATGCTCATCACCTAGTTGACTTAACCTGTCAGTGCAGAGAAGTACCAGGAAGATCTGTCTTGCCAGAAGGGTATTTCTGCCATTTCTCAGAATATTTTTAAAAACTGATCTCTCGGTTACATAGCTCAGTTTAAAATTTCTTAGAATTCTCTTAGTGTATGAAATAAAAGAGTTGGCTAAGTTATTTTTTCAGATCCTTTCCAGATCTAAAATCAGTGTGATTCAGGAGAATTACATATGTCAAAGTATATTAATCCAGAACTTATTTCAGAGCCATTTCTAGTTTCTTCCTGCTTTTCTTGGAATTTAGTTATCTTTTTGCATAGTGACCCATTAGGTCATACTTAACCATGAGAAGCAGCCATGCAGGGTGAAGATAGTAAATCTCATACTCCTTACATGGTCTTAATGTGAATCTTAAAGAACAACATGCAATTTTGTGTTGTTAATGTGGTAAATAGTGTTTGTTGCTTTAAAATGCTGCTTAATGTTGCAGTGACTATGTTGAATCATTAAGGTGATTATCTTAGATACTAAAAGAATAAGATTACGGTGCCCAAAATCTTTTGAAAATAGAGGTGCTCTGGCTTTCTTTTCATGAACTCATTTCTTTCGCAAAGGGTTTGTTGGTTGCTGTGAAGGATAGAGAGATGGCTAAGACAGACCTGTTAGGTCAGCTGGGCAGACTGGGTACATGGGGCTCATCGTTCAGAACAGCACTGGGCTCTGAAAAGCAGGCAGGGCAGTGGGATCCAGAGAAGGGAGGATGGCATCGAGCTGGCGGTGGCAGGGAGTCTTTGACAAGATCAGAGCCCAGTAACTACCCTTCACCGGGTGGTGACAGTGGCGGCATTTCTGCTCTGCGGGCTGCATTTTGAGAAGAAGCCCGAGAAGTGCCTTTGGAGACTTGTGGCTTCTTCCCTCAGTGATAGCTGTTGTCCTGGGCAGAGCTGAGAGCAGCTGGAAAGCAGAGCCATCTCAAGTGAAGAATTTGGGGTTTAGAGTCATTTAGGTTTTCCAGATGGGTGAGTGTTGAGATCAGAACCGGAGTGAGGATGTTTACTTGGGGAATAGTGTTCTGGGAGGATTCTAAGTAGGGCTGACAAGGACTTTATGAGAAACAAATAGTCACACAGAGAAAAATTTACTTGTTGTAACTTATTTACTAATTTTATTTGAATTTGTCTTTTGTTTATAAATATGACAGTCTTTTTTTCTTTCAACAGAAAAAATTCATCAGATACTTTTTGGAGTACTGTCTACTAAACAAATTTCAGATAGAAATGAAAATTGTTAATCAGCTTAGGGTCCCAATTATTGTTTTCTCCTCCATTAAATATATTTAGATACTTGCTTTGTTTTGGCTCGTGGCATTTTTTCGTAAGGCTTCTTTTTTAAAAACTTAATTTCTGCATTTTTATTATTATTCTGTGTTTGCAGTGCATGATTACTTTCCACATAAGGATTTGGTTCATGTATGTAATGCATCTTAATTCTTTCCACTTCCCCTTCTCCTCCTCTCCCTTCCTTCTCCCATATATCTTGGTCCTCTTCTCATTTGCAAAACCTGAGACATTTCTTAAACCACTTGCTTGAATTTGAATTACTTGGTTGATTAAGAGTGGATAAATCCTGATTTCCTTTCTACTCCCAGTTCATTGAGCTTCTGGATTTTTTGCATACTGTTTTAGGAAGATGTTCTTGTCCCATTTTTGAAAATATTTTGGCTTTAATCTATATTAACATTATTTGATGTGATAGTCTTGAAAGTCAAAGTAAAGATGCCTTGGAAAATTAGAATTTCAGCCAGGTGTGGTGGGGCACGCCTGTAATACCAGCACTTGGGAGAGGAGACAGCAAGATCACTGTGAGTTCGAGGCCAGCCTGGGCTACATAATGAGCCCCCCCCCCCAAAAAAAAACTAGAACCTCATAGCTGGTAAATACACAACTTGGAGTTGAAACTCAGCTCTGCTTTGTGGGAATCACCTTGTACCTCTGAGTTTCAGTTTCTTTATCTGTAAAATGGAGGCTCAGACAGCACATTTCTCAGAGTGGGCATGAGAAATTAGACACTTGTAATGCTGTCATGGCTTGTTTATTAGCTGTCTTTTAAACAACAAGTTATAGAAATACAGTGCCTATAAATTTAAAGATTTTGGTTTAGTTGCTGAGGTAAATTGTTCTAATGTTTGAAGTTTTTCTTAAAATCTTTGTTTGCAAATTTAGTATTCGAAATTACTTTTTAGAAGACATTAAGCTCTCTTTTACATGTTAATATGAATTAAACTTGTTTCCTCAGTAGGTTCTTATTTTTCTCTGTAGACTGTCTTTCTACACATATAGTTCTCTGTTAATTTTTACTGCTTTTTCCCTCTGAAATGCATTAGCCCTGTAGTATTTTAGTGGAAACATTGTTCTCTTTGTTAGGACTTAAAGAAATGCCTTTGTCATTCTGAGACATTCTGCAGATGCCATTTTGAGTTCTGAAAAATATGTCCCTGTTGTTGTGCTGTGTGAAATGGTGCGTGTATTGTTTGGTGTTTTAATGAAGTTGTAGAGAAAAGTTGACAGTAGTGCTTGTCGTATGATAAAGTGAAGAAAGACCATCTTGATCTTAAGTAGGTACGCGTTTGCTGTGTGGTCTAAAAGTGGATCCCATCTGCCATTTAGATGTGACCACAGATGCTTGATGCTGCAAATTGACTAACTACATAGGAAACTGTTAAAACAGCTTCTGAGCACAAACTCTATGCCTTTTGTTGATGGGTATTGTGTTTTAAAAATCTCTTAATTTACATGTTCTCAGTAGCATTTTAAGTGGCAATTTGTGCTATAATTTGCTAAGTGGCTTTAATCCTTGTATTAAGAAGTAGGGGTAAAAGTCTGTTGGGAAATTGCCCTGATAAATCCAGGAAATGCCTTTCATTCTTTTAAATCCAGTTAAAATCTAACTTAAAACATGTAACAGTGTCTGAAAGCTTGTGCTGCTTAGAGTCTAGTGATTTCTTATCCATAGTGCTGAGCTTAGGGAGCAGTGCTATGAATGTACCTCTCTGTTTTAGGAGAAGCTAGACCGCTTGAAAAAGTACCAGTTTATGATAACTTCGCTGGGACTTTGTCATCTTGTTTTATGCTGCCTCTGAAATTGCAAAGCAGGATCAATGAAATAAAGGAGGAGGAAACTGTACATAAGGGACTTTGGATTTCTTAATTACAGAACAGTATGTGGTAAGTGCAGAAAACTTGGCAGCATAAAAAAATAAAGTAAAATTTCTTGGCATCCACATTTTAGGAATAAGTAAACACTGTTACCATTTTGGTTGTGCATTTCCAGTTTTTATCTGTGGATCTGTACACGTGGTTAAAACAACATTCTCCATTTAAAATTGCTTATTTCTCACTGGCAAAATAAGTCGAATGTGTTTCCATTAATTGTTAATGTAGTGGAGCTTACTTTTGGGAATTTTAGCCTATAGGGTAGTCATTCATTAGACGGAATGTTTAAAAAAGTTCACCATTAGTAGCAAGTGTGTATATTTATTGCCCACAGATATGTGTCAGCATGGAACAGGCTGGTCATTTCGAATGTTTTTCAGGATCATTAAAGTGTAGCAAGTCTTTGTTTTTGAAATAAAGATCTTATCAAGTAAGTCCTGACCCTGCCTAAAGAGCTGGCTTAAGGCTTTCCAGCAAGAGCTGATTCTGCTGGGACTCAGGCCTGGGACTCAGGCCTTGGCATCTGGGCAGAGGTACACAAAAGTTACAGTGTTTGTATATGTCTGGGCATCAGCTGGGCTAGTTTTATTTGATTCCAAGCCCTATGTCATGCATTCCATCTGTTTCTTTTAAAGACAAATATACAATCAGTACAGGACAGATCCTATTAAAATAGACTCGATGACAAAACCAAACTGATTCTTTATGTAGATGTTCTTATATAACCAGAGCTCTAAGTGGAAGGAAGTCCCCCAGGAGACTGGTGGGTACTGGGGTCAGTCCTTTTCCATAGCAAAGAAAATGTACCTCATACCCTCTTACTACCTTGGAGCACAGTGAAAAGAATACTTGTATTTGACATACAGAAAATAGAACAGAAAGAACAAATTCCCTTACCTAG